>VZRH01006792.1:649502-695070 GCA_013397555.1 Urocynchramus pylzowi
TACACGACGCTCTCCGATCTCCGGCCCGGCCCGGCCCGGCCCGGCCCCCGCCGCCCTGAGGTCTCAGTGGTGCCTTTTCAATCACCAATCACTGATTTAAAAGTGTTGCTGTGCCTTTTTCTATTTATTCTGCATCCCCCAAATTCGGTACCATCTTCCTCGGCGAGGAAGAGACAACCACCTGTAGTCACAGGCTTTCTCAAGCAAGCCCACGTCCCCTTCAGAGCCCTTCATAAGCTTTATTTCTTAGTTTCTTCAAACACTCTGAAGGGAGAGGGAAGGGGGATTTTCGAAGAGGCATCTGACCACAGAACCATCCTCGGCTCCGCTGGTCTCAGATGAATCCGCCCTTGGCCGTACCTCTCCCTGAGCAGCCCGGTCCAGCCTCACCCTGCTTCCAGCGCCCTGCCGCGACCTCTGAGACAGAAGTGCTGCGGGAGAGGAGAAAATCCTCCGGCAGTAGCAGTCAAGTCTGTCGCCTCCCATGTGCTTTCTAGCCCGTCAGTGGAGCTCTCCCTTCAGCTGCTCCCCAGCTCTGATGCGCAGGATCCAGCAGCAGTGCAGGTGTCCTCAGGTATCCAAGACATAGGACTGGCAGATTTGAGTTACTACGCGGACATGGGACATAAGTTACTACATCACATCTAAAATGACACCAGACATCCGTGTTCAGGTACCTGACTTGCTCACTAAAACCTCCATTGACCCAATGTACTCAGGAATTACTCCAGGACTGCTGGATGTGTGGCCTCAATTCCCCTGTCCCCCACCCTTGTGTCGGTTCATGTCCTCACTTGATCTAACACTTGTTCTACAGTACAAGTCACCAACAAAGTTCTAAGCTCTAAAATAAACTTTACAGACTCATACAACTTGAAAAAGGAAATGTTGTGGTGACTAAAACAGGCTTTCAAAAACTTGTAAAAACACAACAGAAGTTTTTAATTATGAAGATTATAAACTTAAAATTAGTCCTTGAATAAGCTATTTGCTAATCAATATTTACATTAATATAGTACTTATTGCTACAAAACTCAATCAACATTTGTTAATGAAATAAGCTATATTGCACCTACAGGAATCACCTTAATCCTCACCTACTTCATGTGCATATTATGAAATAGTTTGTAAATTGTTATTAAGTATATTGGATGATCATGATAACTTTATTCTATTAGATATGTAAAGATTTTTGCGTTCATTTTATTCCAGGAAAATGGACTCAGAGGAAGCTGAATGCGGCAGACCCTCGTGGGGAAGTAGTGGAGAGATGCAAAGAGAGCCTGTGCTGACTGGCTGAAGTTACACACGTGCCAGGCAGGCACAGGCTGTGAGGAACCAGAAGCTGCAGAGAATCTCTGAGGATTCTTGATGTGCTGCTGAAGTGGGATGCTGGTGATGAAGATTTAAAAATGCTGACATCTGATAAAAAAACTAGTTCAGATTCTATGATTGCGAAATGTAGAAATACCTAAATCTGATACCATGGTAACTTGGAAGAGGAGTTCTTACAACTGATTATCCAGATGTCTACAAATATGAAAAACAAGCTGCTCCAGATACTATCTTGATTTCTTTATTTGCCAAAACTCTATTTATATCTTCAGCTCGTCTTTATTTGACTGCACAGTTTTCCAAGACTACCATATGTCTTCGCATGTTCTCTAAAGACTTTTTCCCCCAAAATACAATTATTCCCTCCCTCTTCTATACCTGCATTGAGACACAGAGCCACTAAACACCAGAGAGTATTAGAAGCACCACAGGGAATTCTGAAATTACTATTTGTAATTTTAATCCATGAATTTACAGCTTGTAAGAGAGTGTCAGAAGTAGCTGGGATAATTATAAGATAATCCGCATTTCCTTTAACAAGACAAAAATACCTCCCACACTATAACCAACAGCAGCCCAGTCAGCTCTTAAGAAATTGGTGTTGAGTGTAGCTGTCCTCACAAATTGACACTTAATGTTGAAATAATTTCTTACAGCAGTGTTTGACAAGTTTACCCAGAACTAGGCACATGTCACACACCTGCTGCCAGTACCCTGGATCCTCCCAGTGCCTGGGCTAGGCTGGATCCAGAGCAGATCTGATGGTGCCAACACTCCTGTGCATCTTGTGCATGCCCAGGGGCTGCAGTCGTACTCCCAGTGCTGGATCTCACCTGGGTGCTGCTTACTGAGTCAGGACACGCTGTTGTACAGTCCTGGAGAAGGAGCAGGAATTTCTTTTCAGACAGAATATCATCAATTATACCTCATACTCCTCTGTCAGCAGCAAAATCCAGGCCATTTGTTACATAGTTTGGAAGATGGTTCTGCATTTTTAAACTTGCCTTTTGGTGTGGTTTCTAGGTTGTATCCATTATTTTACTTGACACTTAAGAGTGTCCAGAATGCAGGTTTTAGTGTTTATCCTGTAATATCTTCAAAAGATTGGACACTATACTTATGCCTGCCCTCTGCCAAAGATAACTTTCTATCACATTTCTACTTTTTAAAGCAACATAACTGTTCCACTTCTAAAAAAGAAATTGTGCAAACAGACCGTACTTTGTGAACAAGTAAGCCACAAGAGCCTAACCATTGCAAACTTCAGAAAAAATTCTCATGGCTACTTTACTGTTATGAAATGGCCATCTGAAAGATAACAAACCTCATGAAAACTGAAGGGAAGAGGAAAGAATAAGAATAATTTGGTTGCTGTATGAAACCTTGGTACCCCCACATTGTGCCTATGAGTGGGAGACATCACTACACCACAAGAGCAAGACAACAGAACCAGGGAAGGTAAAGAGAAGGGCAGAGGTGGTGATCAAGAGAGTGCAAAATGATGTACTAAGAGAGATTAAAGTGGCTGAGGCTCTTCCACCTGCAGGGGAGGAGGCTGAGAAAATGTGTTAAAGGCTTATGAAATCATAAAGGCAAGGGCTGAGATGAATATGAAGCTGTTATTTGTCAGATTGGAATGAAGGTACACACAGAGACTGATCAGGCATTCCAAACTGCCCAAAGACAGGGCCTTTTTCTACAGCAGGTAATTAATGTTTGGAACTCCCTACCACAGGCTGTAGTAAAGGCAACAGTCAGCAGGTTCAAAAGGAAACTAGTCAAACTGGGTAACAGGTCTATACATGAATTAAAAAAGAGAATAGACATGGAATAATCATCTAACATTTCCAATTGATGCCTGGTCATAATTATGGGTACCTGGAAGGGTGAGGTGGCAGACTGTTGGCTTGCATGGTGGTCCCTAAATAAACCATCCTCCCCTGCCATGGACAGCAAGAGAAGGGTGGCATAGGTGGGCCTCTGTTCTGGTCCAACTGGACACTTCAGACATTCAGGATTCCTAGGATATGATGATTTCCAGAATACAGACAGAATTCAGATTTCAAATGGGTTCCAATACCATGAAAATACATCAAAGGGACCTGTAATCCAGAAGGGCAAAATTAATCTCTAGGAGCAAGGAAAAAGGTAAAAAGATAAGATCAAAAATAATTAATGCCTTAAATAATTATATGCCTCTCCATTGGAATTGTTAAATCTAAAATGGTTAAAAGAAAAACAAAGAAGACATAATTTATTATTCTGTTGACAATCCTCCATCCTTTATTCCTGGCCAACAATTTAAAGTTTTTATGTAAATTTTCTTGTCTTTTCAGACTCTTAGATCTCCAATGGCAAGCATTTTAAAGCAATTAATTATGTATGATGATTGTCATCTGACATTTGTTCTGTCTAGTAAGTATCTATTGTAGAATTACAAACTCATTGTCTTCCTCCTGCATTTTGTGTGTCATGAATGTTATTAAAGTGATTCTGTCCTATACAGATGCCTTTTCCATTGAGTGCAGTATTTCTTAATAAAAACTAAATGCATTAACTCACCTTTGAAGCTGGAAGCTGGTCTAGAGATGGAAAGGGGAATGCACAAAGTATTACAACAATAATACCATGAACTTTATGCTCCTTTCTATTATGCTTCATTAACTTCTATCACCCTGAATCAGAGACAGGGTCCCATGATGCTAGAAACTCTGAATATCACAGTGAAAAAGACCATTTCTCTCTGAAAAAAACCCTGAGCAGCTGTGATAGCTGGAGACAATTACCTCCAGAGAGACCTCAAGGACCTGGAGGGACTCTGGAGTGGTCAAAATAAGGACTGCCTTGGAGGGCGGGAAGCTCTCTGGAAGTGTGGCAGGAGGCAAAGCAGCACAAGGGCACTGAACTGCTTCTACTGCCCAGCAACTGGAAGAAAGAGACAGGTAGTGACACGAGATCCCTTCCATGGCAATTAGGTCTTGACTTCTTTCACGTGAGGCCACTGAGACACAGGAATCAGTAACAGACAAGTGTTCCTTAACCCTAGAGTCTCCAAGGCAATAGGCTGCAAAATTTGGAGTATTCTTAGCTCAACATGGCCATGACCCTTTTGATGGACCTAAGGAGCACCCTGAAGGAGAGCTTCCTCTAACTACTGGAGAAGTGCCTTACAGCTTTTGAAGCTTGGATGAGGATGGTTGATTTGAGGGAGAAGTGACAGATGGCAGAGGAGAACAGGTCCCCTCTAGTGTGACAGAAGTTTCAAAGGATGACATGGTGAGCATTGAGCCTCCGTGGCCAAGTGAGCTCTTGCAGAGCGCAGATCATGAAGTGAGATTTTGCAGCAGAAGCATGAGCAAATGGAGGAAAAAGGGATGGTCTTGACAAAGAAATCTGTGTCATTGTGTTGGCTGATAGACCTGGAGATAGAGAGATTCCCCTTAATCATGTGTCAGTACCTTATCCAAGAAATCTCACTTTAGTCAAACAATTTGGAAGAAGTATTGTTGTTGGCTGGGAGCCTCCACTTGTGCTGGCTGTGTAGATATTAAATGTGGTTTCTATAGACAGACAGTCAGCTCAGAGACTCAAGCAGTGATTGAATACTTGGATTTTGAAAAGTCATACCTACCAAATTTTACTTCAAAGTGTAATATAAAAAGGAAATTACTGTTAGAAGCAACACACCATCCTAGTAGGGAGAGACTTCCAAATAGGTCCAAAATGTTTGGAGCATCATCCTGTTTCAACAGAGGTCACTTGGATGCCAAGCAGCAACTATTTACGTGCTGTGTACCCTAATGAAAGGTACATGCCATGAAGCAGAGATCCACTGGTCTGTGTTCCAAAGCTTGCAACCCAGCCCTCAGCAAAGAGCAAAAGTAGAAGTGTGACCTCAAGATGTGAAATGACACATTAACCAAGAGCAGCAGGAGCAAAACTCAGCACCAATGGGATTTGTTACTCCATCCATGTATCATCAGTGAACATTTTGTATATCAACTGGTAACAATGCTAGGTGATCTTCCAAAGGAATGGTATATTTTAAAATAAGTGAACATTCAAATATTTAAATAACATTATTTAATATGCTTATTTGATTAGACCAGTGGAAGATTTACTAGTTGTTGAAGCATTGTTGGTTTTTGTATCTATCTCAATATTTGGTTTGAGATACAAATGTGTTTTGTGTTTGGTTTTTGCAAACATGAATGTTGGAGATGGCTTTCTTGTGATACAGGCTTACTTAAAGCAACATATTTCTTGTAGTTTTTCAGCATTTGCTTTTAAACCCACTATTTACTGAAGGATAAACTTGTAAAACCTTATGAGAGTTATCTTGCCCTTGCACTGTGTTTAGTTTCACAATTAACTCGTGAATGAATCTCTTTGATGAGAAGGGGATTTTGCAGACAAAAAGTTACAAGGTCTAGTGTGGGTTCTACTGATTTGTGTGGAGAAGTCAATCTGTCCCTCCCAGGGGTGGGGACACTCGTGTGCCAGTGATATCCTGCACATTCACACTGCCCAGGAGCTGGTCTGGCTTCTGGCCTGCCTCAAGTACCTAAAGCTCTATCAGTAATTTAGAAAATGCTTTTAAAATATTTTCAATTTGTGAACCTTAGGTGGTTTTACAGGGAGGTACAGAATACAGGAAACTTCACCTTACTGCTGGCATAAACCTGCCCTTGGTTCCCCACTGCCGGCTGTCTCAGAGATAGCCCGTAAGCCCTTATTTATCAAATCGAAAGGGGAAAGGGAGCAGCTGCCCCCGGAGCCCAGGCAGGGAGCGGCTCCCGAGGCTGGCTCGGGGCTGTGGGGACACCATTAGGTGGCAGCAGAGCCCGGGGAACGAGCCCCCCGCGGCCCTCGAGTCCGGCCGTGCCCCAAAGGTCCCTTCCCTCCTCCATGGCCCCAGTGTCGCCTTCAGGGGATTTTAAAAGGGAGCTTTTAAAGCAAACCACTCGCTCTTCCTCAGTGTGATACACTGCAGCTCTTCTTACAGCATATATACTCTATATATGAGAGTTTCCAGTCCTTAAAATACTTTGATGCTTTCCCCTGCTACCAATATGTCCAGCCCATTGAGGTCACAGGTCTGCAAAATGACCAGGGCTGAGTGGCTCTGCCAGACACAGAGGACAATCCACAGGGTGCTCCCGAGGTAATCCCAGCAACTGGAGCCCACACACTCGTGCTTGTCCCACTGCAAGAAATGCTCTTGTGCAGCAAAGCTGACCCAGGCTGGATGCACTGATGGGTGCCCTTCTCTCCTCTACTCCTAGCTCAGTTTGATGGAGCAGACCCTGTGGAAAACCATGACATTAACCCAAGTTTTATAGTTCAGCTATTTCAAACCCCCTAATGTTGTTCTAACCAAGAAGCAGGAGTGTCATCCACTGAAAGGGATACACTTTGCTATGACTTTTACCCCTGACCTTTCCTGCACAGCACATTTTGGTCCTGTGACCCAAGCACAACTGTTAAGCTGTCACATCTATGCAGAAGGAGGACTTAGAGCTGGCATTAGCAACTTGCTGCTTATTCATAGACTGACAAGAAGACAGATCCACAAACTTGGACCCAGCCCTTCAAGCTGGCAACTTTGGAGCATGCTGGATGGCAAAATAATGAATTTGTATTAGTTACTTGTCTTCTTCATGGTGTTCAGTGGATATGCCTTTACTCTTTATTGAGGTAGAGATGTGATGAACATGGTTTGGCAGGGAAAGTTTAGATTGGATCTTCTTACAATAAATCACTAAAGAGAATAAATCCTTATGCGACTTATTTCCACAACATGGCCAAAAGCATGTCCCCAGTCAAAATGGCATCCTCCATTCTGTAATGGGTTCAATTCTGGCTACGTGCAAGGGGACACATGCCTCCAGTCCCTGTCTAAAGGGGTGCCTGTCCAGTCCCAGGGAGCCCATCCTTTCACGTGGTAAAATAAGGGAGTAACACATACAACAGACAAACCACAAGTGGACTTTTGTCCACATGATTGAGAAAGCATGGAATGAGTCAGAGGAATTGTTGTGCTACTTTGCATCTGGCTCCCAGTCCATGATTCTTCACATTTGCTTTACCTAAAGGACCTTTTCCATGACAGGTGGAATAGCAGTGTTTCTCAGGTGTTGATTGTTCCTTCTGCATTCCCCAATTCACCTTCAGAAAAACAGGAGTGGCAGAAGTATTGCCAGAGCAAGTGATGACTGTCAAATTCTGCTGTTTCTTCTCATAGTTCCCAGAGATTTAATTATTAAAAATTTAAGAATACTTTACATTTTGTCACCTTAATTTCTAGTTCATCACTAAATATTGTCCTTCAGATCACACCAGTGATTTCAGAAAGCTCCAGCACAAAAGTGTCTATAATTGATCAGTGAAACCCCTAGATCAAGAAGTTGTTGGTTTTTTATAAATGCCATTTATCTCAAAATAAGAGGACATGAAGAAAGTTCTTAATGCTTCAAATAATCAAATCACAAAGTAGGAAGCCATCTAAATTTTAAATCAAACTCATCAAACATGATCTGTGAAAGGGCTCCTAGGTGACAAAAAACATGATAAAGACAAAAATAATAAATTTTTTCAGCAGGATTTACATTGTATTCTATATTGCAAAATAAGTCTCCAAATTCTAACAGAATTCTCGATTGCTGACCTTACCCTATTAAAGAAAGACAAAGAGCCTAGGGAGAACAGAGCTTCCGTGGCTTATGGCTTTTAGAAATTACCTGCTAAGTGTGTAATTTTAAAGTGATTGTCTTCCATTAGGGCTACAATAAACAGCATGGTGGAAAATTCTATCTGATTACCTTTTCTAATGAGCTGCAGGAGGTTGTGGAAGCCAGAGCTGTAGAATCTTAAACATTTCATCACTGATTACAAACCTGCCTCTGAATTAATCAGATAATGAAGTGCATAAATATAATGAACCTTATGCTTATCAACAAATTATTAGTGATCCTTGCAGATTTTTGGTAGGCTAAACACCTTTTTTATAAGATTTCCTAAAGTAGAAAGTTTATAAAAAGTATGTGCTCTATATATAGTTTTTAATGCAATAATCATATGAACTTTATAATTTACACAATTATTTAATTTACTCACAGTGTGTTTAAGTTCCTGTTGGGACTCTGGGAGGCTGTTATTATCACAGATGCAGTTTAATTGAGACAGCAGCAATTAAAGATGAGCTAAATCTTGAGAACTTTTCACTACAGTCTCACTGGAACAAGTGGAGCTCTGATTCTGGAAATGAGAGAACAGGTTTTAGGCATTGCCAATATTGGTACTGTGGGCAAGCCCAAGTTCCTAAACCCAAAGCATCCCTTTTGGTAGAACTACTCCCCATGCCAGCATCAAACTGTCCCTGCCCTGGCCTCCTGGTGTCCACCCTGCATTGCTCCCCCTCCAGCCATTTATTTTCCCTTCATGTTTCATTCCTGTTGCTGGAGTTTAATTATACACTTCCATTTTGCAGAACAACTGCCCAGTTGCCCAAGCCATTGTACCTGTCTGGGCAGGAGGACAAACCCAGTGGGTGCCATTGGGGCACCACACACGTTTGCCCTGTGCTGTGCCCAGCCAGCCTGGGGCCTGCTCTCTGTGAGACACAGCCAGAAATGGCCTCACCTGCTCTCTCTCCTGAGTTTGGGAGTGTTCTGCTCTTGAGATCTATTTTGATTTTCTGCTTAGTCACCAGCTTAATACTCACTGAAAGATCCAAGTTATTACTGTTAAAATCTAATACACTGCTCTTGGCTACTGACGGAGCTGGGGTATGGACTAGATAGACCTTTGCTCTGATCCAGGATGGCATGTCTTATGTTCCTATTATCACTTAAAATTTACTTTCCCCAACGGGATGTGCTTGTAGAAGTCCATCTGTCAAGTGATTTATGAAAAGTGGACATAAAAGAGAACCGAATATGACTAACTGAATACATTAAAAAAATTAAACAAGTATCCCTGGCAAATGAATACTTGAAAGATCTTAAATAAAACCACGAAGAACTTGAATTTGTCACCTCTCTAGTCTCTGTTTTGCATTTTAAATGGTTGCACCTTTGATGAAGCATTTTTTTAATGTTATGTATTGCCCTTTTCTTACAAAAACATATGTGGCTTTTCCTTTCTATCTCAGTTGTTTTGGATTAAAAGAAGAAGAGGCAATTACAGAAATATCAAAGAAAGAGACAGAAGCAATCACATGGATCAAATTATTATCTCATTGAAATCCAGGGGCCTGTTATTTGCAAGTTCAGCCAGACCAGGATTCATCCTCAGTGCCTGGAACAGTGGCAAATTGGTTTTAATCTCTGCACATTTCTCATCTGTGCCCAATATGATTTATCCTGCAATGCTAGGTTCTTGGTATTTGTCTGGATTGCTTTTAATAAAGATTGAATACAAATGCCAAACTTCTTTTGTAAAGTAAATTTTGTAAGAAATTTAATTTTTATTTTAATTCCCAACTTCAAATGTCCAGAGTTACTGTGAAAGTAGAGCTGTTTGGTAGACATTTTAAAAGTACTTTTTACAATGTTTGCTGCTGAGGAGTGGGAATAAGCTCAAATTTATGACAATAACCATTTTACACATTATTCCCAATATCAGTGTGTATCTTTCAAATGGTGTCGTGTGTGTGTTGTAAACAAGGTATCATTGTGATTCTGATAGGGCATAGTCAGAATAGATCAGCCAATAGATATGTGAGAGATGGAATGGCACAACACTGACACTCTCATAAAATAATTGGATAATCTGATTTTTCTGCCAAATGCAGATAAAGCATTGCTTACTGTGGGTTTGAGGGTGACACACCTCTAAAATGTCTTTTTCTAAGCACAAGTTTGAACATCAATTGTCTCATTGCTTTGGAGTTTTCATGAAAGACTTAATTCATGTTAGAAACCAAGACCTTATCAGTTTCAGGAGATAAAGATATATATATATATGGAAACAGGAGATTGTGTTTATCCTCAGCAAATATTCACACACTCAGAAATGAAACCTCACTATTTAACATAGTACCCTTTGCTATAAATTAGCCCACTATCTCTTATCCTGTGTCAGTGTACCTAAGGAGTGATAATTTTAAAATACAAATATAAAGTAGAAACACCATTTACATGTTTGGAGTCTTGCTGCTTCCTTCATTACTTTTCTAAATTTAATGAAGACAGTTCTTTCAGCCTTTCCTTGCAGGTCATGTTTTCTCAATCTCTTAGTGCTTTAGCTCTCCCTCTCTCTCCCTGCCTCCCCACTTTTGCTCTTTTCAGACTGCAGAGTCCAGACGAGATCCAGCAATCTGGCTCGAGTCTCACAAGTGCTAAATTGAGCAGAGCCACCCCCTATTTCCATATGTGCCTTTTGCAGACACATTCAGTCTGGGGTGGATGACAACTCTTCATGCCATGCAGCTACTTACCAAGAGGAAAAATTATTCTTGATTTTCAGCTAATTAAATGGCTGAGAGTTACCAAATTTCCATGTGTGCCAGTGCTGAGCAGGCTCAGTGCCATCCCAGCTGTGGACTATGGTAAGAAGGCAGTCCAGAGAGGGATGTTTGCTAAAGCATCATGATGGGTCAAAGAAAGTTCTTGGCAGGCAACACAAGCTCTTGGTCAGATGTTATGCAGTCCTGGTTTATATCTTGTTTTTTATGTATGAAATTCTTGTGAAGTTCTTCAATAACAAAACTCCTGTTGCTCTTCTGCATGTTGTTCCAATGTCTGAAAATCTACAGACTGAAAATCTAGGTGCATTTCCACATGGCTCCCAAATTCCGACACCTCGAGGTCCTTCAGGACACACAGTTAAAATTAGATGGGAAGTCTGTAAATGGTGTAGACAGATACTCCATTTATCTGTAAATCTTTAAACAATGGAAGTTGTGCAGAACACTAATGGGTCAATGTATATTCGTTATATGAAGTTGAGAATTCAGGCCAGTGTATAAAGTGGTTTTTCTTTGTAATTTTCTTTAATTTTCCTATGTCTTCATAGAAAGTGTTTTGGAGCATTCAGTGGACATTCACAAGCAAAAACTTTTGCTATGCAAGTGGATCAGAATGTGGGTGGGGCTTTAAAGAGAACAGGATAGATGATTGAATAATCAGGAATAGAATAGAAAAGAAGAAAAATAGATAATTTTAAAATTACATGCATGAAGAGGGCTAAATACACTGCTACCATCAGTTGCTCTAACTCTCTTGATTTAAATTAATTTCTGTCCATTTACTCCAACATGACCAGATCTGCTGGCCAAGTACATTTGAAAGCTTCCAGAGTATCTGGTCACAGAACTGAGGACTCTCTGGATTAACTGCCTGTACAGATTTGAGTGACCCAACCACCCCAAACGTTCACCAATCACTCAGGCCTGCTGGCACCCTGCACCTGTGGCTGCTTTCTGAGTTGTGCAGAACTGTGAAGGCTGCAAGTCAAATCTACTTTAGCTGAGCAAAGTGCCTCGGATGCCAGTTTTTGAATGTATAGCTCTATAAATCTCAGTGTGGCCTTTTGAACTGTATATTACTGTAGAACTGTGGGAAATCCCTTTTGGGAGGGAAGTGGCACAGTTGATATTTATCACTACGAAGTCTATTGCAACACACTGTCTCTTTCCTTTGAAATAAAAGCTTTTGAATTACAGATGATCAACTATATTCACACCCCAAGCGAAACCCAAATATTTCTGGCATTTTGCCAGTATCGGCTTGGGTGTGAAATATTTGACATTTTGCATTATTTTTTTACAATACTAAAAGCACTCTCTCAGCTAAAATCTCATTTGCCATCCAGGAAGTGCCACTGGGCTTGCAGCTATTCCAGACTCCTACTCAGTAAATCCATGTCCCATGACTGAAGGGAGCTGTAGTCCTGGGCATTGAGCTCCCTGAGCACTTACAGATGCCACCATGGTACAAACACTGACCCCACCTACAGTGTGACAGGTTAGCAAGAAGCATTACTTTGGGATATATTTGGATAAAGGTTATTGCAGTAGTCTATGCACATGACCAGTGAAACAAGGCTGCTGTACCGTCTGTGTGCAATGTGGCTGAGTTAGCACTGACACAGGCATCTTACCTCAGCACTTCCAAAATCTCTAGCTCTGCAACCTGAATGTAGCATTAACTTATCTTCCTCTCTCATGTATTGACATTTCTTTCCTTTGGGGAAGAAGGCATAAGATTTTAATGAACTCAGAAAGAAGATGTTAACCTTTTGAGAGGGATCAGTCACAGAGTGGGTTCCAAGTTAATTTCTATCACCAGTGCTCATTTGAGTATTGCTGCTAACAGGGTCAGTGTTCCTCTCTCCAGGAGATGAGCAGTCACCCCACTAAACTCCACTTTTGTACAGTTTTGGGAACAGAGCTGGCCAATCTGTGAGGACCCACAGAGTGAAGGCTGACAGATTTCACACCATTGAGCTGCCCAGCTCCTGCTGATGTGCAGTGAGGGAACAGACCACACCATCTCTGCAGGATCTTCCTGAGAAAGCAGAGCTGTCAATCCTACTTCCAATGTCTCAACCAAACTGTCTTAGCTGTAAATAAATAGAAATAGAGAGAAGGAATAAATATTTCTCTACCTACTACAACAGTCACATTTAATTAATCTCTAAGCAGAGATCTGCCACTTGGAATTTCACAGGACAGAAAGAATGCTGCCACTTGTGGATATGAATTTTTACAAGGGAACACTTGTAGGTATGAGGTTGAGGCTCTCACTTGTGGCTCTTTTAAAGACAGCTACCCTGGGCTTGATTTACAAAGGCATGAAAGCTCCTCATGATGCAGACAGAAAGCCAAGACCCTTGACCCTCTAAAGCCATGATCTGAACAAAAGTTTTTTGCTTAAATTTCTTAGAAGAATTTGTAATCACTTCTGGCCTTCTATCGTCTTCCTATAGGTGAATCAGGAATGGCCTCATACTTTAAATGCTCTCTTCCTTGAAAAGAGTAAATAGCTGGGTTTTGCCTCTTTAAACAGGAAAAGTTGCATCATGAGACACAATCCCATAAGATCTCCAAGTTATGTAGCTTCCCTTCTGGTCAGTGGACACTGTCAACAGCAGAATTGCAGTCTACAAAAGTCTTGCATTTGGATGCTCCCTAACTTCTACCCAACCCTATTCTACAATTATATTTCTATCAAAAAATAATTGAAAATAATTGTAAAAAGAAAAAAGTCCCTATACCTTAAAGGTATTTAGTTATATGATAGTGGATCTACATAGGCATCTGCTGGCCAGAAGACTTCCCTCATTTATGATGTTAAGGGTTGGGATACATGACCTAGTGGGCAGGAAATTGTGCACACACACAACTTGCCCTCTTTCTGACTCACATAGAAACAGGATAAAGAAAAGCTGGTGGGGAGGAAGAGGATGGAGCAAGAGGGAAGGAGAGGCAGAATGACCACAGTTGGTCCAGCTCCTCATCACATCGTTTTTGTCTGTGACCACCTCCAGCTTTGTATGGGATGCTTTGGGAGAGCCCTGGCCTGTAGGAACAACCATGGGCATGTGATGCTCAAACGAGAACAAAAGGCACTGTGAAAACTGTGTACACTCCATGCTGCCTGAAATACTGAAAGCCACTTTTAGGAGACAATTTACAGAAAAATAAAAAAGTTTACAAACTGGTTTACGAGACAGTTAAATGGTTCTTGCGGGGGGGTCTTTATAATTGAATTATAAGAACAAAAGAAATCTGAGGAGCAGGCAGAGGCCTTAAGGCCCAACATGCTTGACCTCATTTGGTTTAATTGCACTGCTGGCTCCCTCACTATAACCTTCATTTGGACAACAGTCTCTGGAAATCATTTAAACTCCTTGCTTCAGTTGCCTTTGCTAGAGACTTAGTCAGTAATTTTATTACCTCCTTGGTAAGTTAGCTCTGAGTGCCCCAGTCTTTAATTAAAAACCTCTTAGGTTTGAATCTTTTAGCAATATGAACATATTTATCAAAAATCATTATCAGAACCTTCTGTAAATTTTACAACTTCCTCCTAAACATCTTGGGGATGCTGTTTTCCATTGTGGATGAGCCCAGGTCCTCTTGCACTGTCTCTCTGTCAGGAGCAGGGTGCAGAGCTGAGGGCAGGCTGAGCTCTGCAGAGCTCCTGGAGGAACAGTGAGGTGACAGTGGGAGGGTGGCCAGGGCAGCAGGGACAGCAGGAACAGCAGGGACAGCAGGGACAGAAGTGTCTACAACTGGGGCTGAATGGGGCTAGGGGAGTACCACAGCCCTGGGAATCTCTGTGCCACCCCTGCCACCTTTGCTACTATAGCCAGGGACTAACACAGTGCAGATTTTGTCTTCCTGTAGGCTGCTAGTGGCTACAGCAACACTGATGCCACAGTCCCCAAGACTTTTCCCTTCCTTTGTACATAGCAAGTGTTAAATTTGAAGCAAGCCCTTCTTGAGAGTCTTAGCTTCAGACTGACTTGTTCATATTTGCCCTCCATTAACTTTTTATTTTTAATATTTAGGTTATTTCTTTTTAAATCAGGTCCTGTTCTTCAGGAGGGTTTCCGTTCAACCTTTCTGAATCACAAATTCAGTGCCACAGGATTTCAACTCCAAGTGATTGGAAGTCAATGCTTGCAAAGCTGGAAATAGTCATTCCTCTTCTGAACACAGTTCTAATGTTCCGTTTTCTGGCAGCAGAGCAGGGGCTAACAATGAAATGGGCACCATTAAAACACTAAAACTCCTGGTAAAGTGATTTTTTCAGGTCTCAGTACTGCTGTGAGGATGGTTTTCTTGGGAGCATGTTTTGCAAACACTTGGGTCTGATCCTGGCCTGCCTCATGCTCTGCATCCTTATACAAAGTGTGCCCACTGTGGTCCCTGGGCAGGCCTGTGAGGATGAGGTTGGGAAAGATACGAGCAGTGCTCAGTGGGTCTGTCCCCACAGTCTCCAGTGACACCTGCCAAGGCAGCTCAAGCTTCCTTGCCACAATATACTCAGAGGTGGCACTTTTTTCACCTGTCCATAGTCTTCCAGCCTCCTCCCAGGGCAGGATCCACTCTTCATTTCTTGAAGGATACAGCACCCAGCAGCAGGCTACTCTGGCTCCTCACTGCCTGCAGGCGATGGGAATGCTCAGCAGTTCCCTGTGGAGGTTCTCCAGGGCTGGAGAACCCTCCTTGCACCTCTGCTCCCACATCAAATTTGAGAACAACATGCTTCCTACCATCAGAAGTTCAGCCAGCTCTCTCATAGGGAGCATCCTGAGCACTAGGGCTGGCTGTCACACCGTCCTCCAGCCAGAGGATAAGGCACAACCTTTCTGCCTCAGTTTCCCTTTCCGCAAAATTAGGGTAATTGTAGTGGACGCCTCAAAGGGGAGGGGGTTCAGAGAGATTAATGAGCTCTTTGTAAAGTGCTTTGAATATGAATATTGCTATGGATAGTAAGTGCTAACTATCAATTATTTAGTGGGAGTCAGGTTTCAGGAGCTTTATATCAGGGAAAGGTTAAGGAAGTGTAATAGCAGAAGACATGTAATGAAGCTCAGTACTGCCCCATAGCACTGGCTATGAGAAGCTTATATGCACAGCAAAATTCCAGCTCTGTAGCCTATGCAGAGCATTTTGCTCTGCTGCTATAATGATGACACTTAGAATTAGACCGACATAACCTAGAGAGCTCTGGGGACTCATCATCTCTGAGATTTCACTTAATTATTGGCAAACTCTGTCATTTAGTATCCCAAGCAGGCTGTGCTATGTATAACCAACACATCTAATTTGATTTCATCTTGAATTGCTCCTATGAGTGGTCTTGAATGGGACCGCATCTGGTATCTTGGCAACGTCCCTTCTTCTTGTGGAGAGAGCTGTCCTTGAATCTATAAAATGGATCTCTTGCAGCAGGGGGGTGAGTGTGCACGTGTGGGGGGGAACCCTCTGGGAGCACACAAAGGGAGGCTTGGCTTACATGCACATTTGACATGTTTAGGTTTTTAATACTTTTTTTTGGAGATAAATAATATTTGTGAATCTTGGTGTAAATTTTTTTTTTTTTTTTTGAGCTAAGGCAGTGGATTTAAGAAGCACTTAGGATACTTGATCCTTAATTTAGGCTTTCAAGAAGGAATTGGTTGCTGGTTTGTACGGTCAAAACATTATTGCTTTCCTCTCTGTGATATACAATTAGAAGGTGGTGTGGGGGATCAAGTGTACATTTCAAGGAGAAAAGCAAACTAATCATAAAAGTATATTCAGAAGGTGATTTTTCTGTGTAACTGAATGAGGTTCAGAATTCTGGCATGTAGGACATAAGGATCACTCAGCTTTCCACTAACTCAAGATTTCTCTGTCCAGCCAGCCCTCCCTTCTGGCAGCTGGCTTGTGAAGAGGAAAAATCACCCCCAATTTTCATATACACCATAGAAAGGAGAGACAATTCACAACTCATTTCCTTATTCAGTGTTTTGGATCTTACAGTTTACATAGGGATCAGCCCAGGTGAAGGAATGAGTGGTTTCCATAGAGGATGTGTATTCTGCTGTGCTCATGGAGAAAATGTTCAGATAGACAATATACATATATATGTGTGCCACAGTTTCAGTAACTTCTCTCAATTTCTATTACTCTGTGATAAAATGACATTTTCTGAATTACAGCAATTTTCTGTCATTTAAGAGTTGCTGTTCCCTTTTGCTACAGGAAACTTGAATCACTGCATTATCCTACTGGTCAGTAAGGCCTAATTATGTAAAGCTGAAAGCACGAGGACTCTTGTCCTATGTTTCCAGAGGAGTAGCATCTTACAACGTTTGTGATCTCAATTGCAATACTCTCTCCTTGTGTCACAAATTGAACATCCTTACGAGTCATGTTTCAAAAGAAGTATGGTCCTTCCAGCTGTGAAAGACAGAGGCTCCTTCCATCAGGAAGAAGTTTAGGACTAAATTGAACTAACAGTTCAGGTTTTGTTTTATGCTCTGTAACTCAGAAAGTGACACTTTTGTTAGTCTTCTCTTGGTCATTCCCAGACTACCAAATTAAAGTTCCAGTAGGATTAAAATACAGATTAGAACCTTGAACATTACCTTGAACTACTTGGTAACTTGGTGAACTACTTGCTTACTTGACAAGCTCACAGAACTTTTTGTTTTCCCAAAGGAAGATCCAGTCTTATCCTATTCAAAAGAAAGCTCTGGTAATTTCTTGCTTTAAAGACAGACCTTTAACCAGCATCTAGGATTGCAGAAACTGCTTATTTACAATGATAGTGTCTATTTATTCCTTTACCTTGCTCAGTTCTCTCCAGCAGAGTGAAACCACAGTACCACGTGCACTTGTGAATATACTGGTTTTGAGTGGTTAAAGTACATTCATCAGCTCTAATAAAGTGCTCAGTGCTTCCTGGATGTACAGGATATGAATCACATAATGTGAAGAAGATGACCACATAGCATCCTCATTACTGAGCTGGGTTAGTGCTCTGCTGCCTGCAGAGCAGCTGTGCTGGTGTGTTACTCTGCACATGTCAACAGACTGAGCAAAGGGAGGGAAATGGATGCAATCCTCTCCTCAAGCACACAGGAGTTAATTATGAAAAGGTGTGATTTTTGATTGGTATTTTCTTGTGTAATTACATTCCTGACTTAACATGGATTCATTCTGACTGTTCCTCCCAGAAACAGCATTAAGGTTTAAAGTACAGAGTGATAATTGCTATTGATATTTGCACTTCAGGTTTGGTCAGATGGAGGAACTCCTATGACCTTCCAAATAAATGGATAAAAAAAAAAAGAGATGCTAATATCAGAATATTTTGGGTGATTAATAAGGGGGGGTAATGTTTGGAATCAGGATGGAGTTGGCAGTGTTGCTGGGAGATCTCCAAGTAACCCCACTGCAGCAGAGTTCCTGCAGCCTGAGAGCTACACTGAGTGAGACACTTCCAGTTTGTGCTCTGGTTCCACTACACTTCAACAAAGCTGGCCTAACTAGCAAAGAAAACATTTATAAGCATCTATGAAAATAAGTGATGTCAGGATAAAACTAATCAGAACAAAGGGACTTGTGCCTATTTTAAAATATAAGCAGATCTGGCTTTAATTGCTTTTTTGAAAACTTTTGCTCAATGTGGGCCTTTCTTCAATTTAGAGAATAAAATACAATTTTTGGTTACTTTTAGATTCAAACCATTGCTGGCACTGTGCAATGGAGCAATTTTTTAAAAAAATTCAAGGGCAGTCGTTTGATTAAAAAACTTGATGACTGCCAGACTAGACAATCTCTTGGGGTCTCTGCCAGCCTTATGGATCCAGGATTTGTCATCACTCTGGAAAAGACTCTGCTCTCATTCCTATCTGTGTAGCTGCACTGTCTTCATTTTACACAATGAAGAGATGTGGAGAGGCTGAAGTAGCTTGCCAAGAACCAAAAGGGGATCAGTGATCAAATCTGGGCAGAACTCAGTCTTCTTTTTCCTCTGTATAACCAAAGAGCACGGCCTCTGACAGAACTGCTCAGCTCTCGGGGCTACCTTCTCTACAGCCTTGCTGCCTGATCCTTCCAGTCAAATGCCAGCTCCACAAACAATGGTTTCATTAATTTCTTTAGCATTCCTTCATTCTCCCTCCTCCTTCCCATCTTTTTCCTAATTCCATCTCTTCACACACCCATGACATCACCTGCATGCCTTCCCAGGCCTTCACTGCCACTCTGTTCTCCAGGTCAGTATTCCCATCACTTCCTTCCCAATGGCTTTTGGGGTCACAGAAAGAGTGAACACATGTGCAGAGGTGGGAAGAAGAATTGGAGACAGGTTTGATTTGTGGAAAAGGAAAAAAGGCTGAAGAAGAAGACCAAGCCTGTGCTGGCCTTACCATAAACTGAAGCTTATGAAAACTCTCATGAAAGAATTTAACACAGAATTATCAGGAAATGCCAGGAACATTTCAGACTCCCTCCTCCCTTTCACCAACCGGTCCAACATGCCAAAGCATATGACACACTCACAGCCACAAGACTGCAGAGTTTCTGTCCTTATTTAAATCAAACCTGCAACAATACCTCAGTATTTGTCTTCCAAGAAAAATGTGGACTGTACAGTCATTTTGTCTGCCTGTTCCTTGTCCCAGTAATATTTCAACTGGATGGCCAATTTCTAGGAAAATGTTTCAAAGCTATTAAGTTCCCACATTTTTCATGGAAGTGAGTGTCTGGACAGAAGATGAAAGCCTTTGCCATTAAAAGTTTTTATGCCTCATAACAAATATTTGGAAGAGGATGTGTGGTTGCCCATCCTGCTCTGAGCTAGGCTAAAACATCTACATTTTCCTCAGTGAATGATTTTTGAGTCTTTATCTCATCTGGAAAGCCTCTAGCAAGGGGATGCCCCACCACCCTCTGACCAAGGCAGAACTGACACCTAAGCTTTTCCTTCACACACTGCTGTCACATCAGCTTGGTATGGAAGACAGTTTTAGGGAAATGTAACACAAGAAAGAAAATAGAAAAAGGAAAATACTTGTGGGTAACAGTGGCAATACCGGCTTTGTATCCTGACACAGATAACACAGCAGCTGTCTGTAGAAGCAGATCCTTTCAAAATTTAAAAGACTGTTTGGAGAAATCAGTCCCAATAGTCCCATAAGCACAGAACAAAACACAGCAGTGCTGGATGTTGCCAATTTGTTGCTGACAATGCTTTGTGTCACTACCCTCATTTAGGAACATGAGATGGAAAACACAGTCCTAATACCTCCTTATCTCCAATAGCCTCTGCCCCTTGTTCATTTCATTTTTGGTATAAATTTACTCTACACGCCACATCCGTTTGTGAGAGTGAGGGACCTGGGGCTAAATGCGTACAGCTATCAGCCAGGCGCAGCGCTCAGCCTCGCATGCAGGCGGGCCAGCGTTACTGCGCTTTGAAGAGCGGGAGATGAGAGCACACGGCCAAACCCACGGCACTGTGGCCTTTCCCCGGGCACGGCGGTGCTGAGCGCACACGGGCCCCGGGGCCGCGCCCCGAGCTCGCCCCGTGGCCCCCGAGAGCCCCGGCCAGGCCGGGCCGGGCCTGCGGAACCCAGCAGAAGGCACTCCTGACCGAGCCTGCCCAGGCTCCCGGGGCAAAGCCGCTTTGGCACCTCGCTCCAGCCTGGTCCAAGGGCTGGCCCGCTCGCCTTTCACACACACAGGGGCATCCAGAGCGGAAATCCTGACAGAAAATCCTGAACTTTCTGGGAAAAAAGCAGAGACATTTGCTGGCGCCTCGCTTCCCTGATGAGTGTTTGGTTTGCCGGGGAAAAAGTGATAGTTTTCCATATCCTCCAGCTCATGGCTGTGGCTCCGAGTGCAGTATTTCCGCCAGGTTTTCTGGCAGTGTCTAAGAGCTAGGGGTTGTATTTCAACATTTATTAAAACAAAAGAATATAGGGAGGGGCAAAAAAAATATTGATTTAATGGGAAAGGAGAAGGCAAATGCACAATCTGCAGTCTTTGCTTTTCTGTACATTTTGTGCAAACTGGTCACTTACTGGTTAATCTTCCCCAGTCGCTGCCATCCTGCCAGACCAGCTCATGTTGCCCTTCCAACCACACTGCAGTGAAAAGGAGGTTTAAAAATCCATCAGCACTCACAGAATGCATTCAGCAGTGCTGCTCAGTCCCCCCTGCCCTCAGCAGCAGCTCCTGTGCTTTGACTGCACACTCTGTGGGCCACAACTGTCCCAGGATAATTAGAAAATACTGAGGGGGTTAGTCCTGGCTTTCCCATTTCAGAGCTGTCCTTTTCTCTGCTTTCAACTGCTTATTTTATTTAGTCTATATGAATGCTCTGTCCCTTGACCTTTCACCTTTCCAGGAAAGTTACTTCAGGATTTTGCCAAACATGCCAGGGTAGGGCAGAGGCTGAGCAGGGAGGAAGTCAGGCATTGCCCCTTCTTCCCAGCACCCAGGCTCTGCAGTGTGCCAGCTCACAGTAAATCTTGCTGCCACTTGCCAATGGGCACTGCCTCCACACATAAACATCACAGCAAAGGTGCAAGAAAGATTTTGTTAAACCTTTTGGGAAATAGGATACCATTTAGAGGTTAATCACAACGATTCAGGGAGAGTTGTAGCCAGCAGAAGGGTGTAGGAAAGTGGAGGAGAGGCACTTTTACTTCTGAATACAGCCTGATTTTATACCTGCGAGAAGAATTTAAAAACTTCTCTTCCCCTTGTCCAGAAGAGAAGTGACAGTATTAAAAAATACTCCACTGACTTTGGGGAAATAAAGACACTAAGAATAAACTCTACATATGCTCCTTTGGCTTCAGGTTTAAGTTAAAATCACCTCTTTCTATCAGTAGGTTTGGTTCTCATTTAAGTGACAACAATGTTTATTGTGGCTCAGCCTGGCTGCACAAAGGCTTGTCCATCTATTGCTGGGTGGTTAAATTCTCAGGTACTGAATTCTTGCAGGTGACTCAAGGAAATAAGATTTAGTGGCTTTTAAAAAAATTATTACTTATAAGCGACAGATGAATTGCAAACAAAGGGCTGGTTCCTGCTCCTGCTGAAGGCATAGAGTTGAGGCACCAGAGTTCATTCCTGACTGCCTTAGGTGTTCAGGGAGAAAGAAAGAAGTAAGAGAGAGCTGTAAGGCTAAAAGCAAGCACTGACTTGCTGTAAGACCTTCATGATTACCTCTGAGGGGAGAAACACAGCCTGTAAAAAAAATTATAAGAGGATAACTGCACCTTCTTCATGAAAATGAGCAAATTCCAGAGTGTTTCTTCTGCCTGCTATGCGATTTTCTTCAGCTTCATTTCATGTGCTGTCTCACACAATAGCCTCCGGGGATTCTCAGGGAAAAAAAATTTAGCTGCCTCACCTTCTATGCCCAACTCCTGCCTTCCTGCAAGGAAATTATTTGCTGCTTCCCTAACAAACCTGCTTCAGTTGTCACTGTAGGTAAGGTTATGTCAACACTTCTATTATAAACTCCTCTTGTCAGGAATTTACAAGTCGGCTGTAAAAATTCCCTTTGCACTTAATTCTGGCAGAGATGAAAAAGCCCCAGGAGCACATTAAAAAAAAAAAAAAACCAACAACATTTACATATTAGATTTTAACACTTTCCAAGAAATGAATACTTTAGTGTTAATGCAGACACTGTATGACCAGACAAAGACCTAAACAAATGGGTCCAGTCAGGGAGGGAATTCTCTACTGAAATAAGTCACCTTGGAGTGCCCTGCACACCAGAGCTGCAAATATGGAAATGTCACTCTGAGTGCCACCAGAGGAATAAGAACAAAAGTGCCCTGGAAAAACCTCATCTACTTACACTGCAATGATAAAATGCAAGCCGTCCTGTTTATTGAGGGATACATCCTGTCTGTCATTCCAAGAAGCTCAGTTTAATGTTTGAAGATTTCACTGGAGTTGAGGAAGGATTTTTTTTTAATCTGTCTAAAGTATTTATCTCACCTTCATCCTCATCTGAGCCCCTTGTAATCACCAGCACATTTAGCTTTCCTGGTACATTACTGCCGTTTATTTTCATTTCAGAAACAGAACAGTGATATGGAGTGAGGTTAAATGATTTGCCCAAGGTCACAGAGGACAAGCCTCTGCTCTGGGAAAGGCACTCGCCCATGTCTGGAATCCACCCCAGCAGACTGTCCATCCTCCCATGGCTGCTAAGGGGTAAGGCCAATTTATTGTGCTTGATACAGCTCTGAGCCTGCAGTTTCTTTTCTCTTCCCTGGGCCACTACTTGGCAGGATTTAACAGTTACTGGCTTCATTCTCCCTCTCCACTCCCACCCTTGATTTTTATGGGTCTAAGAGGAACCTGAAAAGGTCTGATTTTGGAACTGAGGAAGTGTAGAGAGCCTGAATTGTTTGTGCATAAGAAACACTGCAAAGAGGCTGAAACAGAGACAGGGAAGGATTTGCTGCGTACACAGAGGTGTGTGCTTTACATTCTGTCCAGTCCCATATTGAAAAGCAGGACTATGTGGCACTAAGCTAAACTCTGGAAGTCTTGAGAGAAAAAAAAGGGGAAGGCCAGGAAAAGGAAAAAGAAGACAGAGAATAAGCAGTAAGTGTTTTTGGTACTTTAGTTCATTTTCAAATGCTATAGGGAATCAACAACTGAAAGAAATTATAATAATCCAGTTAGAACTAGTGCAGCTTCAATAAGACCACATTTTTAAAAGTATGATTCCAGCTTTCTAAACTCTTCCACATATTTAATGCATGCAAATATCTACACCCATGTGTATGCCTCTGCAAAGTTATGTTTGCAGCCTTGCAAACCACATTTTAAACAAAGACTCAGATCTCCATCTTTTTCCTCCCCTTAACTGTTCAGTACACACACAAGGAGTGCTGCTTCCTGCAGTGACACCAAGCAGGACAAGCACTAAGCCGGACACCTCAGGCCCAGTTCTGAGTGAACAACAATGTCAGTCTGCCAAGGAAAGGACCAAATTCTGTGAAACAGAACAGGCCCAAGAAGCGCAAAAGGAATTTACAAAGCAAGATTTTGGTAATATGGTCCATTGGCTTTTGATAATAAAAACCACATTGTAAATGGCCAAGAAATTAATCTTTAAAAGGCAGCTGTAGCCCATGTGTATTAACTATTTTTCAAAGACGTTTCCTCTGGATTTTTGTTACCTTCCTTAATACATGTTTCCAGCCAGCAGAGATGTTATGCTCTGTGGGTGAAATATAATATGCATTTTTAAAACATTTATAAATATGTATACACCCTATGGATTCACACGGCACTGTAGGAGCTGTGTTCTGGTCTGCAGTCTTTAAAAATTAATTACAAATATACTAAGGTGTATATTCAACACAATGCATGGGGATTTAGCCACATAAATTTCATTAAGGCTGATGAGAGGTGTGCAGTTAAAGCCCTGCATATCAAGACATCATGCATAAAGAAAATCTTGTCTAATTATGTATTTACTTATTAAACCGGAACAGCTCTGAAGGGCATGCACGTTTATCTAATTTTATTTATTCCTTTTCAAAACAAATGAAATGCATACATGAGTACACACATGTGCACACACACACCTATATTCTGCAGAACATGGAATTTTTAAATTTGATATGTTAATATGCTGAAAAGCCAATTAAAATGATTCTTCAGCTATTGTTATTTTTTGTAACAAACAAGATTAAAACATCCCTTGAGGTCACAAACTAGAAACATATAAATAACCCGATGATGTGAAATGGCATTTTTGTGCTATTAAAGGCATTGGTGGCACATTTTAGTAGAGTTGCAATTGTGACACACAGTACTTAAAGGTGGGAAATTCTCAGTTCCCTACCTCATTTCCTCAGATTTCACTTTTGTCATCATAAAACTTCTTTCCTCCTCTTAACAGTGGGGCATGTAGATGGCACACAGCCTGTATTAAGGTAAAGCCTTGGGTTTAGCACGTGCATGTGGGTAGAAACTGGGTATTTTGCATGAATGTTGTTAATTTCTGGACATGAAAGAATGCATTTTATACAACTGTTTCTTTTCCTCTCTGGATTACTGAATGGCTTCAACATGTGTTTGCTGCCAAGTTCAGGATCCAAAGATGTTGCTCCAATGTCTCTTCCAAACACTTTGATGCCATCTACTAGATCATTGTGTTAGGGGCCAAGTTAAGGCCAGCAGGGTAAAGGCAATTTATAACCCACATAGTGACATCAGTCTAACCTAGCAACCTCCCTAGCAACACTGCCAAAGCATCACAATGTGGCCCCCATAGCTCAGATGATATGAAGATAGCAGCATTGTTAGGGTGGGAGGTTGCCACTTTGGCCTAGCAACAAATAACAGCCTGACCTTGGGATCTATTGAAAGCTGAGAAGCCAAGCAGAACACAGGGAGAACCACCAAATGAAAGCCCAAGGGTTCCTGTCTATTTATTTTATGTAACCTAAACAAATTCTTCAGAGAAAAATATGGCAATGCTTCCAGACACACTACATGCTTATATATTCAACATTGCTTTTCCACATGGCTTGTTAAAAGATTTTACATTGTGATTTGGAAATCACAAAACCTGTGTGCAGAAAAAGGATGAATAAAGAAACCACTCCAGCCAATTCAGAGTGATGACAAACAGGCTGCATGTTGCTGTAAAAGTGTGTGGATGTGAGGGCTCCCACCCCCAGGTATCACGTGGGGTGATCTGGGAGCCACACACACACTGGGCTTTGGGCTCACCCAAGAAATCTAGCTGTAACCAGCTTATTTGCAGCATTTTCTCACTGAAAATAATGAAATGGATATAAATCACATCCTCCCCTTCCTTCTCTTTCTTCTTGCTGCCCATTCAAATAAGCCCCTTGTCCACACTATTGTGCCAGCTCTGCACAGGCAGCTGCTGAAGCAAGGTAACACTTCTCTCTCCCAGATACACATCAAGAGTAGGGCATCCTCTAAAGACACTCTGAGGAGTTGGACCTATCTGTTTGATGTTTCTGGTTTCTAGCAATGATCCCATACTCCTGGTGTTTGTAAGTGAATACCACCTACAGCATCTTGACAGTTACAGTGACTTAAAGACAACTGAGAGAAACAAATGGCAAGCATGGAAAAAGCAAGCGATGTATTTGTTTTGGTACTGATGGCCCTGAGCCATTGTGTGTGGTGCTGGAGGCTGCCTGATGCTGAGCTTCCAGACACCATTTGGCCTTAAGAAAATAGAAAACAATATTAGCCCAAAAGTTCCTAGGAGAATCATAACCCTCAGAATTCCAAAGCTATCCTGTACAGTGACCACTTCTAAGCCCAACCAGGGGGGATAATTCACCTCCCCATTCCGGTTTGCTGGCTTTAAGCTACCAGCTGGCCAGTGCAGAGAAGCTCAAATTGCAGCTGCCTTCACCCTCTTTGGCTGTCAAGATAAACAGAGGACTTTGGTTTGCAGCAATGGAACATTGAATATATATTTTGAAAAATGTAATTTCTTTTGAAATTTCAATGAAACATGCTTTCTCATATGTGTGGCTTTGCATGTGGTGTGTGAATACACACACATTTTATATAATTACATTTTTTAGTAGGTATTTTTAAAAATAATTTTAATTCCTTCAATTTTTTGTGCATTGTGTCCCCCTTGTATAACACTTGGTATCACTTTCAGTTTATAACTTCTCTTGAGAGAGGAGCCACAAGCCACAAATAGCCAATTGTCTACTTGCAGCAGCCTTTTACAAAGGGACTGATAGAGCTGAACTGGACATGGTCTGTGTGTCCTGCTGTCACTGCTGCAGTAACCATAATTGTCATGTGGGTAACATGAAGTCAGGAGCAATTTATCTTATAAAACCTTAGTGCAAGTTTCATCACAGAGCCCAGCATCTGCCCATTAGTTCAGTTTCTGTTTTCAGCCAAGACTGAAAACATTCAAAGGCATTGTATGAAGTGTGTGAAAGTTTACTCCTTTGGATCCTTCTTAAATTGCGAGCTTTAAGTACGTTGAAAAATAGAGAGTACTGGGAGAAACCTCATGTGTTAGTGCCACTTCCTCCATTCCACGCTTTTTCAAACTCAAACTGCCAGCTGAAGCTTTTTTAATTCCTTGGCTTCCCCATAACAGCCCTTGCTGGAATTGTGTGTATACAAATGGTGGAGGGGAGGCTGCAGTGGTATCCAAACAGGTGTGCCTACCTTCCTACGATGCAGGTGTGCTGGAAATCCCTCAAACATGAGGGAGAAGGAAATTTCAGCTTCTCACAGTGCTTCCCAGCCACACTGCTCTGTCTCCTTCTGCTGCCATCTCTGCACGAGGGTGTCCTCAGAGGTTAACTTCCAAATGGTAGAAGACTGGCAGGAGAATGGGAATGTGATGAATTCTTACAAACTGACCATTACTTTCTCCATGTATTTCCTGCTAAGCATCTTGGAAAGTGCTGATAATAATTCTCAAGTCCTAATGCTGGCTACAGGTTTCCCCCCAGGGCTCCACATCAGCATGAGCCCCCTCTCCCTCTTCCATGTCATTTCCTTCCCTCTTTGAACTGTGCTCCCTAGATGAGGGAAGGGAGCAGGGTGGGAGAGCAACTCCTCCACACAGGGCTGCCAGGGAACCAATGGTCAATACTGGCTGTGTGTCTTTTCCTTGGCACCATATTTTGCCAATCTGTAGAATAAAATGTGTGAAATACACTTGCAAAAAATAGCTGAGAAGTTCATTTCCTCCTTCCTCATCACTCAACAGCTCTATAACTCCAGCCTGAGTTTTCACCAGTCCCAGCCATGGTGTTCAAAAGCTCCAGCCCCAGCTCTGGCTGTCCTCTGCCCTCCCACTACAAATCAAGCCCAGAGTAAGAGCCTGGTGTAATGAATAACCCAGAGGAGATTCATTGGGACCAACACCAGGAAAATTACTTGATTTCTCTGCTTACACAATTCAGCATATTCATCATTTTGCCAGTTCTGAAACTGAGTAACTTTGGCAAATACCAGAGTCAGTCTCAGCTCCTTAGAGGAGACAAAAGACTTTACCATTAGTATTTCCAGAGCCAGCTATATTTTTAGACAATGGAGGCTAGGACTGCTTTGTGTGGGTTTCTGTATGTGTATAAATTTAACATTCTGGATATCCATGCTTTTTAAAAAATTTAATCAGTGTCTAAAAATAAATTCACCTTATTAAATACTTAAAATTCCTGTCCTTCCCTCTAGAGACCATGCATGACTGGCATTGAAGCTGGGTCACTGCAACCAAAAGAAATGAACAATTCTGATCAGCAGACCCTGATTGCATCAGTGAGCTGGTGGAGCTGGGGAGATTACACCAAAATTGGGATGTTCGGATCTGGGTTTTGTTCCACCAGGTAATGACAGATGTAGAATCTGGGATCCAGTTTAGGTAGACTTCATCTGTGTTTGATGCCAATTTAGGTGCCTCTATGGTGTAAATCTGAGTAAACATCATGCACAAGTGCTGGGGAAAACAGCCTCACCCGAATTCTTTCATTCTAGCCCAGGAGGGAAAAGCAGTGGCCCTATATTTGTGAGAGGAATGCAGGGATATATATAAGGCTCTCCAGTGGCTGCAGTTAATGCCAAGGTCAGCTCCAGCTGACACCCGTGCCTGGGAATGTGGGGGAAGGGATGGCTGTGCTCTGCGGCCAAGCCACAAGATGTCAGGAGACTGCTTTGCTGAGCTGTGCCGTGCTGTGCTACAGCTGTGCAGTGCTGAGCTGTGCCGTGCTGTGCTGTGCAGAGCTGTGCTGAGCTGTGCTGTGCTGTGCCATGCCGTGCTGTGCTACAGCTGTGCTAACACTGAGCTGTGCTGTGCTGAGCTGTGTTAACACTGAGCTGTGCTGTGCTGGGCTGTGCTGAGCTGTGTTAACACTGAGCTGTGCTGTGCTGGGCTGTGCTAACACTGAGCTGTGCTGTGCTGGGCTGTGCTGAGCTGTGCTGTGCTAACACTGAGCTGTGCTGTGCTGGGCTGTGCTAACACTGAGCTGTGCTGTGCTGAGCTGCCCTGTTGCACTGCTGCCCTGGCAAGGCACTCTGCATTGGGGCCTGGGAGCAGCCTGGAAGCTCCTGCCATAATTTTTCAGCCCTCCATGCTATTCTGCATCCTAACCACGCCATTCTTCTTCTTGATGAAAAGATGTGAGCAAGAAAATGAGGAATTTCTCCTTTTTCATGACTTTTCCCAAGTCCCTATTTAACAGCTTGCCAACTCCCTTGCTGTATATCTACATGCAGGTTCCTCTCTTATATCTCACTTTACATGGTTAATTGTGTTTGTATTCTCCACAGGGTTCCTGGCATTTACAGCACACTGTGAGGTCACTGATTTGCCACTGTGTTTTCAGAAACCTGCCTCACCATCCCCACGTAAAACTGAAAACAAGTCGAAAGTGAGAAAGCAGCAGTTTGCAGGAACGCTCACGATGAAAGGGTAAACAAGATCTTACACAGAACTGTGCCTGGGCTTGCATCCAAACACAGTGTGTTACAGCCTTAATATAAAGGGATGGCTGTAAGATGCATTTCATTCTCGCTGCATGCACTCTGCTAGTGAATACTCTGATCACCAGACACTAACTGTGTGTTGTGCACAAATCCTGCTGGTGAAATGAATCCTCTTCCCACAATTACAGTACACCCCTGCGCCAGTTTTTGCATGTCAAGCAGCCAGAGCACAGCCATGTGTGTTTCTAAAGCAGCAATTGCAAATCCATGAGGTCCAGTTCCAGCAGCTGGTATTTGGGGTATGCACAATTGCTGGGAAATTTAATCTAATTTAATTTCTTTAAAATATTCCTTCAGGTCTAGTCTGGTTCCTAATGAATATCTATCTCATGGATTGATAGAGCACTGTCCAAGTGACTCCCATTTTGTTGCCACTGTCAGATCAATCCCCAAATGGTGTCCTGCTGCATCCCTCTCCCTCTCACACCAACACACTGCCACTTACCTGCCTCTACTTGCAGAATGAAATTCTTTTATGGAGAAGTAATTTTTTCCAAGTGCAAAGCTGCCATAGACAGAGGATACGTGTGGCTGAGATCTGCACAATTCACAAATTAAACTGGAAATTTCGGGGCCCAGTTCTTTATTATTCTTTTCATACCCTTGCTTTGGTTGTAAGGTATCAGCCAGCTGAATTGGTAACTCTTATCACTCTCTGTGTGAAGGTGTAAACAGAAACACAAGTCACCCACATGCAGGGAAGAGTCAGTCCCTTATTTTTTCTGCACTAGAAACTGTAGTGCCCTGCAAAGAAGTGCTGCAAAAGCTCAATGGCTTTAGACAACTTCAAGCTTAAGACACTTCCTAGAATATGTAATGCCTGATTTCCCAAATGGTTGCACCACTCCCCACCAGCCGATCTCCCCTGATTTTGGTGAGACCTGCTAACCTACGCTGCATGCCAGCATCAGTGGGGCCATGAGGGATGAACCAGGGCCTGTGAAGCTGAGGGTGCTGAGTCTGACCATCCTTAGGAAACCTGGTGTTCTGCTCAGGAGTCTGTGCAGCAAGGGATTCACTGTTCAGCACTGCATCACCTGTGCCATACCATCACTTCTCCTTGGGTTACATTTTCAAGGAGTTGTGAAAAGCACATTTTAAAAACTCTGCCATTGTCTTGTACTGCTATTAATATATGAAAAATGGCTTTCTGAGTCTCCTTGCTGCTAAGCTCAGCTGTGGTCTAGCAGGAATCCCATCCTGTTCAACACCTTTTTTTTTACTTCTGTATCCAAGTTCCTGAGTTTCTGGATAACGAATGGATACAATGTAGCCCTCTTTTTTTTGATATTAAGTGGTATTTGCACACCCAGGTCTTGGGTGTCATGCTAAGAGCTAAGAATATCAGAAGACACCAAAAAAACCCACCAAAAACGAACATCAAAAACCAAACCAAACCAAACCAAACCAAAACAACAACAACAACAAAAAACATTGTTAGGGTGATAGCTCATTTGGCAGAGTGACATAAAGAAATACACCACACTCCTCAGTGTGTCATGCTCCAATTTCAAGAAGACTCAGTGCCATGGGTGTTGTGGCAGAATGCAGAAATGGGTGTCAGATACAAAACACAGGTACCATCATACAGGGTGTTTGCACATATTAAACATTGAAATGTTCAGTTTGGAAGTGACTGGAAGTTTTCATTCCACAGATTTGAAGTCTCTGTATGAAATGACATGAAACCCACCAAGTTCATGTTCACATAAAAAAAAATATGTGGACAGATGGCACCTTGTCTTTCTGGCAGTGTCAGCTGGTTGGACAAGGTTTAAGCAGGTAAGATGAGTGGAACACAGACTCCATAGCTGCCACTCATAGAGCTCCCCTGCTAGAACTGACTTGAACAGAATTATGATTCTTTCTGAACAAACTGCAGCCCTGTCCTGTCCCGTCCATGCCCACCCTCTCCATCAGGCCTGCAGCTCATTAATGGGGCACCACGGGATCCCTGCATTGTCACTCTGCATTTGGCACCTTGGGACTAGAAAATGTCTTCATTCAGCTCTGTCAGCCCAGTGCCCAACAAGCAAGCCAGTCATGAAAACGAGTGCTTTTGGAAACGTGGCGTGGGGATGAGAGGAGGCAGGAAGTTAATGAGTAGTGAACACTGAATGCAACTGAAGAAGGAAGATGTTCACAGGTGGGACCCCACAACCCTGTAAATCAAGTTCTCTGTCCAAGCTGCTGCTGTATCTGGGCATTTGGCGTTGGGCACTGATGTGTAAGAATGAGCACAAGCTCTGCAAGGCAAGGCTGCAAATCCTGAGCTTCTGTGCAATGGCTCTTACCCTGCATTTGATATCATCATCCAGTAATCATATTTTAATGAGGGAGTAGAACATGCTAATTGTTTTTATTCTGCTATTCTACATGGCTGCAAATTAAAGGGACACCAGGGAAGCAAGAATTACAGCCCTGTGTTTTAGGATGGTGCACCCTTGCTCAATACAACTTGAGTGTTTTGTCACAGCCACTTCATCTGTACGATGTGCTTTGTAACCTATGGCCCATAACAAAAATAGATGGATTGCTTTTGTCATTGTGGCACCAGATTGGTGAGGAAAATACTAACGGATTTGGTAGCTTAAAGTGAGTGTACATCAGGAAATTATGGCATTTTCATTTTATCTTGACAGCACATTTTCTAAGACTATCTGGAGAAAAGTTGCTAGATACCAACTATACTCTCATATTTTAAAAAGAATTGCAAGAAAGTGAAAATAATTCTAAGAGGAGTTGCTAGGTACAATTCTGGTACGTAACTAATGTAAATTTGTCTTATGTTATAAATGAAATATTTGGTTCTGTAAATTCTGGCCCCTGTTTCAAAATGTCTACAATTGATATTCTGGGACACATTTTAGAATCTTTCAACAAAAACTGCTAGGAGTTTGGTAAATCTTGACAGTTAAATAAATTCTTGTATTTCAACTGAGACCTTCCTCCCATGCACTGAGTCCTTGGCACACCTCAGGCACTGCAGTACCTTCCTGTCAGGGCTCTCTGGCGCTAGCAGAGCTCTTAAAAAATGGATTCCAGCTTGAAGCAAAATTTCTGTTGACTGGTAATTGGTCACCAGCACATGGTAGTGGTATCTTGTCTGAACAGAAAACTGAGGGCTGGCTGCTTGGAGGGCTGCAAGCAAGTAAAAAATAACATTAATTTCTGTGATATTTATTTCTATGTCCACGACAAGACAAGGGAAAGAGACAGCAGGTTTGAAAAAGGTCCCTATAAATATTGGCAATTATTTTAAAAAAATAATTCTTATCACCCAGTAAAATCTTGCTGTCATATATGACACTAAACCTTTGAACAAGTGAATTTTCACACTGCATAGAATGATTGAGCACTTTCTTACTTTCTGGGAAAGTTTTTAGCAAAGCCAGCAGGCTGGGACTGAGTACTAGCATGATGGATCTTTTCAGAAATAACTGTTAAAAGAAACTGTGTTCTGCAAGTCCAACCCTTTTACAGGGGAACAAGGACAGCAATGTGTGAGCACTGCTGCATGCTGTAGTGTGGTTTTGTGCCTCGTGTTGGCGGAAAAAACAAGTCGATGGTGGCACAATTTGTAAAGCAATTACAGCTCCTGGAATTGATATTCTGGTGCTGCTAACTGGGTCTAACGGAATCAGGTGTTTGATGGCAGTGCTGCCCAAACTAGGACAGACAGCAAATTAAGTGCTGTCCTGAACAGCAAAGAAAACATGACATTTTTTTTTCTCTAAATTAGCAACACTGTAGTTTTTATTTGGACTTCATAAAGGCTTACATAGAGACCAAAGCAGTGTGTTGCTCTGTGGTCAGCTTACATTTTTAAAAAAGTAACAATGCTAGATTGAAAAGAAAACAAAAAGTCACTGAATTTGCTCTTGCATGGAAAAGACCACAAACTCTGGGAGTTCACTGTGCCATGTGACCGACCTTCCCCTGCCCATGGATGGTGGATTATCATCAAAGCTATTTGGGTATATGCACATGACCTCACAAAAATGTGCACTAGCAAAAATACACTTTTTCTCAAGCCAAAAAGGGAACAAAATTTTTCATAAAAGAGGCCTAAGACTTGCTCTTGTGCTAGTGATTGGATTAGGTAATGACTAATTACATGAGGTCATCACTTTCTATGTCATATATATACAGTATTTATGGAGAATTTACTCATTCTAATTAACAGAGTAGAAATAGTTTCTTGACAAACTTCATTTTCCTGAAACTAAGAGCCTTGAATTTGTTCCACTTTTGATCTTTCTTTAGTGGCTATGTTTGCTTTACATTAAAATAACTTCTAACATTCCCATTAAGGATAATCCCTCCAGCAGCCACAGTATGACATTTCTATATTAATCTTTTAAGCATTTTAGAAAAGCAAGGTTTCATGTTTTAATAATCACAGTGTTTTTCTCTGAGGAGTTGTAAAAATTTATGGGGCTTTTCTATCCTATTTGACTTCTACATCTTTAGAGTTTGGTGCTAATGGCCCATTCAGCCCGCTTACTCTTTGACTCCTTCTTTATTTCTTTTTCATCTTCTTACAAAAGAAAAATTGCTTCCGTGCCTTATGCTGTTGCAGATGCTGTTCAAGTGGTAAGCAATTTCAATTCAACTGGCTGAAAAAACCTCAGTTCACCCTCATCTCAGAATCACTTGGGGGTCTCCAATGTAGACATGTGCATACAAATCCTTTAATTCATAATTAAGAACAAAATGTAGCCAGTTGTTTAAAGCAGAAAGAGCAGCAACATCAATATAAGTAAGCATATTTTTAACAGTTTATCGGCTCGTCTTTAAAAAGTATGTTTTCCTGCTCTAATATTTTATTTCATTCTTGCTTTTTTAGGAGAGAAATAAAAGATGAAATGAAATAATAGATGAACTATGTTTATTGTAATTATAAGATGACCATTAAAATGGCTCTCCAGTGCCCCAGAAGCATTTTTGTCCCATACTACTCATACTTTGTTCTATGCTGAGCCAGGCAAGACATTGCAACTAATAAAAATCCAGCCATGCACCCACAGTAACAAAACAAACAAATTCCTCACTGTGTCACCGAGATCTCTCTCACTGCTCATGCCTTCACTTCCTGAAAGCCAAAAAATCTGGGCCCTTTTGGACAAAGTCATTTCCAAAGAAGAAAGAAAACATGCCTGCCTTAAGTCAAGATTGCCTCTGGTGATTTCCATTGCTAAAATCCCTGTAGAAAAGGAGCTGTAGCATCTCAATTAGGCAAGTCTCAAAGCACTTGTGGTTACAGAGAATAAAACAATATTCTCAGTTCCAACGCAAGTGGAGACAGTGAGATCAATTTCTTGTGAAATGTTGCACTTGATTCTCTCAAGCAGCAATCTGTCAGAAACAGGGGCTTACTCCTTACTGAAGCCACCACCTTGGCTGCCCCATAGAGAACTAAGGGGATCAAAAAGGACTGAGAGGATAAAGAACAGAGCAGTCAGCAGCACATCAGAATGTTTGATAATGAAGGAGACAGGAGTTTCAGGGGCTGAGAACACCCACCAAGGAGAGTGTAGTAACTACAGAGGAGTGGGAAAATGTAGTTTCTATTGCATATTCAAGACAGTAATTGAAGAGATAAATGCCAAAAGATCTGCAGCATCCAGAAATTGTCAGAGTTGTCTTGCTACAGGTTCCTCAGTGATCTTATCCTGAGTGTTTCATAACAGATGGAAAGATAGCTGGAATGCATGTTTAAGAATAGACAAGGAAAAAGCAACTCTGTTTTGTACCAGAAGACTCAAGCCCTGTTCAAAACCAGCAAGGGCATGGTGGCAGCTCAGTCACCACCAGCAGCATCAGCCCTGCTCAATGCCCTGGCAGCCAGCAGGCAGATGGGTCTCCCCTCAGCACAGCTCTGTGATTTACTGCCTGCACACAAAGCTGGAGTAACTCGAGTGCCTCCTGGATGATTTATAGAGGCGTGGGTTGCTCATCTAAGCAGAGGAGTGGGATGCAGAAATGCTTGTGCTCTAACCAGTTTCCGTTGTGGAATCCTGCGGCCCAAGGCATGTCAGGTTGTTTCTCAGCCCCTGTGCAAGTTCTCAAATCTCAAAGTAAAGCTCAAGCCTTTTTAGATGTGCTGTTAAAGGTTCCAGGAGAAGGGAAAGAGCTTGCAGAAGGGCCCAGCTGTTCCAGACCCTTTTCTCCAGTGTATCCAGCTCTCCCCTAGTTCAGCCCCTAAGAGCAAGCCAGCCTTCATGCTATGCATGAAGGTGCAGTGATTTCCTTCAGGAGCCTCTGGGAGAGCCAGTGCAGTATATCTGTTGTGCAGGATGCAAAGGGCAGGGTTGCTGTTGTTCATTGGTTTCACAACCACACAATTCTGGTCCTTCTTCACACCAGAATCTTCCTTCAGCCTTTGTTTGTCTGAGCACTTGGAACAAATATTTACTCCTTTGTTTCTTTATTTGTACAATTATGAATGCAATATTTCTTGCTCTGCATCCTTTTCCAGTGTTTGCAAAGCCACTGAAAAATGCTACATTTTTACTGACACGGTAAAGATATTTTTCAGCAAATTGTGTTGATGATGTCTATTGTTTTACTCTCTATGTCAAGGTTGATCTTCAGTGCACATTTTGGTTAAGGAGACTGTTACTTGGCAAATGTTATACCAAGTAGTGGGGTCAGCATTATGGTTTAGATCATTGAATTTATCACCAGAATTTAAACAAACATTGAAAATATTTTCCTCTCATTCAGCCCAGAGTCTGCTAGGGACACTCTTAGCCTATGAGCACCATATGGGTGCTACTAGGTGGCCACTGCGGTGTCTTTTGTGTTCCCAGTCAATGATACCTGCAGTTGCCTGTCCCTGCACCATCCTGTCACCCATCACTGATTAGAACAGGCTAAAAGCTGCTGTAAATGATGCACTGGCCCAAGGGCAAAAGAAAGAGCACCAGGAATTCCACCTTTAACTGGGTTTCTAGTATGGTGCTTTTTTACTTGCATTGTCCTTAAGCTAAAACAAGAATACTGCTGAGATTTGTGCCTCCAAGAGAAACAGAAAGAAAAAACCAATGCAAATGCAAATACTGAAAAGAGGGAGCAGCAGAGAGTCCCCATTCCCATGCATAACCTCTGAACTGGTACTGGAGATCTGCAAGAAAGCACCACTCAGCCCTTGGTGCTGATACAGACAACAATGAAACTAAAGCGCCCCAAACATTCATAACCAGCCCTCTGTCTGTCCCTGAAAAAAACCCAATCTCGTGTTCTTTGTCCCCTGAACTATAGTCACCTTGCATTACACGGTAGGAAATGACTGGCCAGGCTTTCCATTGCCGCTGGCACTAATCACAGAAGATGAATATGAACTGACCAATGGTGTTTATAACCTTGTATAACAATGTCAGGCAGTGGGCTGGAGTCTCTCTCCCTTTCACCCATTTTATTCCAGTGGCTTCAGTGCAGTGATTTCAGACTTACCCCAGCACCAGTGAAGTCAGACTCAAACAGAAAAGTGCTTTTAGGACAGAAAAATCCAACCACACTTTTGAAGAGTAAAAAGAATGAGAAGTATCAGAACCCTGAGTCAGAAGTATCATAAACAGTGAATTTCTTTGCTTTACAGCTCAGGTATACCCATGAAAACAGCAGTGTATACTAGAGTGAGAGGGTCTGGCCTCTGAAGCAGATCCCCTTGCCAGCGTTAAGCAAAACATGTTTCTCCCACTGTATATTTTCATGAACACTTAAAAAATCACAGTAGATACGATTCATATAGGTAACAAACATGAAAATATATCTCTGGTGGTAGAGAACCTTTTATCTTGGGTCACCAGTGCCCTGCTGGCACTGTAACATATTTATTTTTTAGCATTCAGTGACCTTTGATATCAGTAACTACTGAGGCTGCCAATCTGCCCATGGGCTCTTCCATGCCAGTCTTTATCTGCTTTGTATGCTGGGCAGTCTGGAGTTGAACTCTGCCTGTTTGTGAAGAGATGGGCAGGGGAGGGAGCAAACCCTCTGGGGACTCTGCCCTGTCAGCGTGTGCCTGCATGTTCTGTGTGTGCCTGAGTGTGTGGCACTGATTCTGAGGCCCCTGATACTCACCTAATACACACCAATGTCTGTGTGCAGATATTCAAGGGCTCTGTAGTTTCTTTCTCTTATACAATATGAAGAGTGGTATTTGCATGGCTGTTGGATTTAAAGGGCAGCCTTCAGCTGGGCTATAACATACCCAGTATTCTGGTGTCCACTTTGGATGGAAAAGAGTCTTTTTGTAGTCCTTGTGATTATCTTCTCTGCCACAGTAATTAAAAACACTGTTGTGACCTGTCCAAAACCAGAGTGCTCCCTAGGTTTGTACTTTACCCTGGGCAGTGCCAGCTTTTGGAGAGTTTGCACTGCCCAGTTGCTCTACTACAGTTCCATTTTTTTTCAGCTAAATTCCCAGGTGGAGAGGCATGTGTCACCCTGATCCAGCTGTCCCAGCAACAACAGGACACGGCTCATGTTCATTAGAACATGTTCTCACTCACTGAGAAAATGCCAAGCTAGGAGAGAGGAAAAGGTGCTTTTTAGTTAGACCTCCACCAACTAAATCAAGCTAAAATTATGTCTGCCCTTTGCTTAAGTGCCACTGCTTGAGAAGCAATCTCATTATGGGTGGTAACACGTAAGCTTAAAAGCATTCAGCTAAACCAATCCTTCTGCTGTCCCCTGGTCACCAACTGGCAACAAAGCTCCACATTGACACCACTCTGGCAACCTGTAGAGTTTGCCCTCTATTACATTTTGCTTCTATAAGCACAGCTATTATTGGAACTGCTTACTTGACCATATTGCATGCTTTACCTCCATCTGATAATAATTCATTCTTCCAGCTTGCAACATTAATTACTTATGCATACTATACACACTACCTCTCTAAGTACATACACATGAATAAAGCAAAAAGATTTTATGTACAGCTGAATTTGGTGGTGGTTTTCCTACTATTTTTACCTAATGCGAGGACAAGAAGAGATTTCTATGACCTGAAAGTCATCACCAGAGATACTCAGAAATGCAGCATCTCAACAAATACTGGCTGGCTCTGTGGGTTATTACAGAAAACAGAAAATATACCTCTGGGTTTCTATGCTTCCCAATAAAGAATAGAAGGAAAACTTCACTGAAATATATATTTATGGATGGATGTGTATACATACACATATATGTACTTATATGTAAACAAAAAAATGAAACCAACAAAAAAAAAAAAAAAACCAAACCACCAAACAAACAAAAAACCCACAAAAAACCCCATCAAACAAAACCAAAACCAAAACCAAAACCAAAACCAAAACCAAAACCAAAACCAAAACCAAAAACCACCCTTCCACAAAAATGTGGCCAAGAAAAAGCTGGTCAATAACATACACATGTTCTTGATGGTTAACACTTTCCTATCTGTAACATTAGAAAGATAAGACTGGAAGACATCCTGGCACCTCAGAAATTCCCTGCCACCAGCAGCAAGGTATTGTACATGCCTCACACACAGGGTCAGTATCTGTAGAGCACAGTTTCAGCTCTCTCCTCTTGTTGGAAAGCTCAAGTCTCTTATAATTACATGGAGCATCCTGACAGACTGATACCAGTCTTAACATGTGTGACAAGATCCTGCAGCAGTCATGATGGTCCAGCAGTGCCCTGTGCAACGTCAGCAGTGCCTTCCCATTGCTGCTGGAAGAATCTTGTCTAGGATCACATTTGTCATTTCTCTCACTGCCTCATGCACTGATGGTTCAGAGTCATCCACTGACAAACTATTATAGAGATTTGTTTTCTTTTTTTTTTTAATACTGCAGTCAGTTTTCTTCTTAAAGATAATCTATTTTTCTTTATCTTCTGCATAAAGTTCTGTATAGTTAATAGAGAGACTGACATATGCACACAACATTTCCTCTTATCCTAAATCAAGAACCCAAAAGAGGCAGGATAGCCCTCCACTCTCAGGGAATCTTCCTCTTTTTAGTGCCTGAAGAAGAAGCCCTGGATTAGATTAGCTTGAAGAAGGTGCTTAATTTTCAATTGCTAATTGTGAAGGGCATAGCAAATGTATGTTTGTTTTTGTATGGAATTGCATCCCATTTCCATGACTTTCACCATCTTCCAGCTCACCAGCCTCAATACTCTGATGCTCTTAATGATGTTGCCTCTTGACTCTTTCATCAGAACATTTCTTTGCCATTCTCCATCTTAAATGACAATAGATCATTAGAGTGGATATCAAACAAGTTCAATCTTGAATTACTAGAAATGTCTATCCCAATAGTAATCTATTGGCATCTCTCCTTCAATACAAATTCTTATACATTTTACTGCTCTTGTACTAATCCTCATCTTCTCCATCTTAATGAATAACTTCCCATGTGGCATCATATCAAATGCTTGACTAAAATCCATATAGATTAAATCTACTGCATTTTCCCTTGCTTAGACAATCAGTTATCTCTGCAAAGATGAAGTGTCCAGGACACTTGGCAAAATCAGCATCGTGGTTGCATTTTATCCTCTTTATCTTCTCTTGCCATCTTTTAAATAGATATATACATAAAACATGTTAACTATATTTTTTCTTCAAAACCCTTCTGAAAGTCTGAGGTGGTCTCAAAACCAATGAACTCAGTGGCTTAGAAAACTTTCTAATCCTTTTAAAAATAAAACATTATATCTACTATTTTCAAATCACGCAAGAACAACCTCCAACTCAAAAATTTGTTTCAAATGGTTGCTATCAATCTGGTACTAGTTCCTTTGGAGTTCTGGGATGAAAATTATTGGTCTCCCTCCCTTGAAAATGTTAAGATATTTTAGATTTACTTTCACCTTTATTGTGATAACTTCCATTTTCTTCCCCTCATTACAACTAATCATGTTGGTTTTACTCCCTTCTTCAACTCCACTATTTCTCTTAAAAGTTATGGCAAAACTTCATTTAGATCTTGGGTACAAAAGCATTTTTAATATTTTCCTGGTCCACTCTTCAATGTAGCACCAGTTCTTTTCTTGTTCCCTGTTTATACATGGCTGAAGAAATGCTTCTTTTTTGTTTAAATCTCCTTTGACATCTATTTGAGACTTATTTTCAGCAAATTCTCTTTACTCTGAACACTCACAGGTGGTGGGTTTGTTCATCACTTGTTTCCCTTACTCTTATTACTCTCCCACAGCTCAGTGGAATGATGCTGTTGCAGATATATTAACTAGCGGGGTACACATAGTTTAATACAGATGTTTTGGAGATAGGTACAGAGTGAACATATTTGCAATGAAATTCACAGGCCAACAGAAATCAAAGATCTTGTTGTAATGGAAGGAGTGTTTTTATCTGATTGGAGTTGCAAAACCCCTTGCCTCAGCCCTGCCTATGCCAAAACATCTCACAAAAAGCTTCAGCTTCTAGCAACAAAAATAGTGCAAGTTTCTTCTCTTCCAAGGAAATGAAAACTTCTATCAGAATGAGCAGAGGCAGAAGTGGACAAAATAGTACCTTGTACAAGCACTAAACCACTAGTCTAAATTTTAAAACTGCTACCTTCTGTTGTGGTTTTTGTTTGTTTGTTTGTTTGTTTTTGTAATTGGGTTCTAAGCTCATGATTTTGAGCAGAACTCTCACAAGGCCAAACAGAGAAGAACTGAGAGAACCTGTGACCAGCCACAGCATAAAACTAGCTCTGAAGTGGGGACCTTTGTGGCAATTTTTGATACTAAGGATTCAGGTTACATTTACTGTTTCTGATTTTTCTTCATTACAATTGTATTTCCAAAAATATTTTCTTTCCCTTTTCAGATGTGGAAAAATTACTTCTCAAATTTGTGTTCTATCAAGTTCTGAATTAGTAAAATCAGGAGCAGATAGGATAAATTAAGATATAATTACACAAAGGTCATAACGTAATACTCTGTGCATCATCCACCGACTGCAGTCAAAGACCAGAAGTAGCAGAGTGGGGAAACCAACTAATCCAGTGAATGATGAAGGAGCTTTACTGAGGATGTACACAAGCACAGCACACTTGCAGGTAAGAGAAAAGATTTTCCAAACCCATCTTAGCATAAAATTGGAATCTCCTCCATGGGCACTTCTGAGTCTGTCAGACAAGACCTTCCAGACACACATGTCTGACTGCAGAGGAATATTTCTATGGAGGGGACAGTGAAATAACTTTTTCATTTCATGAGCTATCCCCACCTGTTCTGATACTATTCAAGCACAGTTTCCTGGGTCATTGCAATGCCTTACACGATTCCTCTTTCAGTTCCAGACCAACATTCTGGCCCTCAGCATTTTTCGTGGAGCTGTCAGGACTACCCCACTGCAGAGACAATGAGTGCAAACCTCTGCTAGGAAACTTTGTCTCAATTTATGTTTAGAGGTAAATCATTATCTATTCTCGAGGAGCAGGCTGGTTACCCCTTGCTTTAACCTTGCTTTCAGACATAAGCCCTAAACTGGCATACTCTGTCCTGTATATTTTCCTTAGTTCCCTGAATTGCAGTTTTTTGCTTTTCATGTGAGCTTTTCTGCCCAGCTTTACCCATCGGTTCGCTACTGTAAACAACAGTTTGCCTGCTAGATGGCACTGGCCATCCACCAGCGCTGGGACTGAAGGCAGGTGGCACTGAAGAGCCGTGAGGGCACATGGCCACCCTTTGGTCGTTATTCTGTTTACTTTCTCCAATGGTATTTTCTTTGCTCAGATTACTTCACTCCTCACCCACAGCACTCGCTTGCCACTACAATAATTCTACCCGTGTCCTCTTCCTGTTCTAGGATGCATATAAACTTGCTGTTAGCACTGCTACAAAGGGCTGGAGCTGCTTCTGAACCCATCAGTTTGTTGAAAACTGAAATGAAACCAAAGCCCTGAAGTTCCTCTGGGTTTCAGTCATTGACTTGAGTAGTATTTTGCAAACAATAACTTATTGGGTGGGGGATACAATTAATTAAACTTGTCTGCTTGAAAACAGAATTACAGAGCTATTATGAATAGATACTAAGGACTAAGATAAAAGAATAGTGTGAAGTCTGCTTGTTCTTTGGATTCTGTTCTAAATTCTTTGTATATTGTCAGGGCAAAAATCTGTTTGTCATAGCTACCTTGGATGTGTTGCATTCAACGTACTCATCAACACACCAAGGAGGAAGTTGAAGCTTTCAACTGTGTCTGCAGAGCACCCAGCACAATTCACTGCTGCCATCCTCTCCATGCCCTTTTCAGTAAAGGGCTAAAAAACTCACAAACAAAACTAGAAAACAAAGTTAATGACAAGTGTCCAGCTGGAAATAGTGTCCAGCTGGAAACAGAAGAGCCTCTTTCTTCAAAGTATTCACAAGCCCGAATCATCCTCCTGAACATGCCCATTGTGCCACGGTGTCTGTAAGCAGAGTGCCATCATCACCCTTCTAATCCAGCCTTTCGTCTGAGCATGCTGCTCTCTGCACCTGAGCAACCCATTTGCTTTTCAGACAGGGGCACGTTTTACCAGTGCCAGATGTGCCCACAGTGGGTGTGATTTCTCAGAACTTGAGGGTGTACCCTCTGTTTGGATGGCAAATTCCCTGGCTGTGGTTGCTTGGAGACATTACAGGTATCATGGTATCGGCCTTGCATGCCTGTAGATGTTTTCCAGGTAGGTGTGGCCATACTTCAACTTGGCTCATCAGATTCTCCACAGATGTCCCTGGTTCTAGTGACAGTGCCAGGTCTAACTTTCTCATTAGTTCTTTTCCAACCTTGTAATTATCACCTATATATGAAGCTGAATGCAGTGCTGTATCATACCATATCATTTCCAGGTGCCAGACACCTAATTTCTATCTCTTTTTTTTTGTCTCCTCTCTACTGAAAATGTGTCCATCTCTCAATTTCCTGAGGGATGCTGCAAACTGATAGTTTGCAAACCTAGAAAAGATTCAAATACAAGTAAAGCTTTTTAGACTAAACCTTGTGGTACGTTTTAGGATGTTTCTGTCCGTCTTCCCAACCTTCTTTCTCCCCTTCACTCTCAAAAGTTAACACCTGCCTAGCAAAGTTGGCAGACAGGCTGAAATGCTACTGCCTCAAGCCATTCCTGTGAAAAACCTGGCACCTTTGTTCAAATGTCTGATGAAAGCGGGTTTTAACAAAGATGTTGGTTTGTGAACTGGCAGGGGCACATAGATTGTGCTGGGGTGGAAAACTTCAGCGGAAGGAAGGAAGATGAGGGCAGATGGTGGCATTGTTGAGGTCTTGAAATGCCACACAAAGATTCACAAAAGTGAGTCTTTCTAAATTTACCTGAAAAAAATATCTATGATGCATGTAGCCCCTGTTTAGATAGTGCAAGGACTTCTGTGTATTTACCTACCAATTCCTCTAGCACAGCATGAAACAAACATATCCCTGGGTATTTGCAAGGCCGTTTAGCTTTAAAATACAGCTCAGAGAAGCACCACCAATCTTAAATTAACTTTCCTGGTGGGGGAAGAGTCTTGAATTGATCCTTATCTACTTCACTGGGTCTTGTGCTGACAGTCAGGTTTGCTGTTCTCACCACTGTTAGTGTTCTGCTCTTTATTGGGTGTACTGTGAACAAACCACCAGTCCAGACCCTCCTGATATGGCTGTTGTGATTTGCCTTATCTTTATTTGCTCCTCAAGCCACTTTGGTGAAGCTGAAGAAACCATGTCCTGCAAAAACTTTGAACTCTGGATGAGCAACTAGAAAATACCTTTATTATCAGGGATGGAGAGCTTAGGCTGCAGCTGGGATCCAGCTGAAGGGCATGCAGACTGCAGGGATCTGCACAGGAAGTGGCTGAGAGAGTCACTGGCATTGTGGCTATTAGGGAATTATTAGACATGTGTTAAACGTAGGCTTAGCTTCACTAATGAATCGCCTTGCTGAGGCTACAGAGAATTTTGGTTATGGGTGGCTGTGAGGGCACAGAAGGAAAGGAAATATCATCTCATACTTGGAGCTGATACAGTGATTCCGACATGGGATAGTGGAAGTACTCCTGTGGACAATTACAATAAAAATGTTTGTGTGCATTTCTCCTGTTACTACAAATTAATTAGCTATGGAAGGGAGAGAGTGTTACAAAGGGGTAATTCAGATTTCTGCACATTTGTACTTTGTGGCAATGCTCAGTAAAATTAAGATGTAAAACGTTAAGTGAACTTAACATTTTACAAAGTAATAGGTTGAGTTTGCAGGCTGGGCATATTCTTAGTGTAAGCATCTGAGTAGCCCTTCTTACTCAGTGTGATCACTGATGTGCTTTAAGTTAAGCGTGCATGGAAATGTTGCAGGACCAGGGACACAGAACACAAATAACTTTTCCCTCCAATATACTTCCATAGGTAAATAACTAAAAAAGATATGCACAACCCAAAACTTCAGATTCTGTGGGTGCAAAGGCCGTGTCTGTATCTGTGCCCTGACTGATGCAAAATGCAGTGACAGTCCTTAACACACAGATATGAGAGACAAAAAACTAATATGCAAATAGTGCTATGCGTGATGTTTCCTAAATTTGTGTGTAAAACTCATTTCAGATTCCAGCACATCTACAAGCTATAATCTATATAATTTCTCTTAACACACACTTAAGAGCTCATCAGTGATGGGAGAAATAATCTTAATAAATGCCTTTTTCATTGCACAAAACCTGGGAGGGAGCAGCAGTATTTGGGTTGCCGGGAGGCAGGTCAGGCTCCGGGCTGGGTTTTGGGGTGTGGGTGGCAGGGAAGGGGGGGCGGCTCGGGGTGGGGGAAGCCCTGGTCCCTCGGTGGGAATTACTCAGATCCCCGTCCCTTTCCCAGCCCCGCCGCGGCAACATTTATTGCAAAAGCAGGAAATTGCTTATTACTAAAATAGCTGGCAAGGGAGCAGAGCCGATGCTGTTCCACACTGGCACAGCACTTGCCTAGCTGCTGCTTTCCCTGCGTCTCCTTGTTGCGCTCTTTCTTCTTCTTCTTTCCCCTCTTTCTCTCCTCTCTCCCTCGCTCTCTCCTCTTCTTTTTTTCATTTTGGCTTCTATTCAAATGTGGGTCAGGGGTGAGCGGCTCCCAACGTCACAAGCTTGCAAGATGGCGCTGGGAGGAAGGCTGTGAGATGAGGAACAGGCTGGTATAAACCGAGAGGACAGGAGAGGGAGAGGAGGAGAGGGGAAGGGGAAGAAAAGCTGCTGCTCCAGATGCAATAAGAAGGTAA
>VZRH01006792.1:697367-766598 GCA_013397555.1 Urocynchramus pylzowi
CTTCAAACTTGACACCTGCTACTGACATATCATTTTAGCTCTGGAGGAGATCAGCATTAAGAATAAGCAACCTCTTACATTTGTTACTTTCCATTCTAACATGGGTAAGGACACCCTGTGTAAGTGCCTTGTTCTTTGACATCTAAAATCCATTGCTTAATCATGACAGACTTGTGTGGCCGCAGGAGTGTAAGCAGGAGGAATGAGAGAGTATGAGGATATGGCAGGTTTCCCTTATGTCATGCTTCTTAATCTACGTGAAATGCAGATGAGACACACACATAAAAGGGATGATTTTTCAGTATTTGGGGGGACAAGCTTCTTCCAAGGATCTGGGAGAGCTCTAAATCTTTAATGCATAAGGAAATAGCTCACGTTAGTATTCACATACATTTCTGGGTGGAATGACTTATGGATGTGTAGATAGTAATAAGTATTGCAAGATGCTTGAAGCACTTGGTATCACGTGATGTGCTGTAGTGTCAGTGCTGAATTGTTTGGCAGAAGCCGATGTGTGACAAGGGGCGGGGGGAGAGAGGAGAGAAGGAGAAGGTGAGAGGTCTTATTCCAGAAGGGTACATGTCCAATTTATTTTGATTAGTTGTTTAAAATAACTAGAAAACACCATAATGCTAAGCAGTTTGACTGTGTAATGGATTTAAACTCTCTAAAACAGCCACCACAGCCCAAAATTGTGGTCACGGCATGAAATTTGAAGTTGTGAACAGCAGATCTTGCAATGAGAGTTGTCGTTTTTTTAGCATCTTTACAGCCCATAGTAATTAGGAGCTGCCAAACATAAAGTGTATGTTGTGCATTCCTCTGACCTTGCAGAAAATAGTGTGTGGCTATTCTTTGAGCTCCTGCTGCCTTCTTTGATGATAGATGTAGGGAAATGGGATGATGTTTGAAAACCGAGGTGCATTTGCCTTCCTATCAGAACTGTTTGTGCTGACTGCAGCATTTAACCCTGTCATCCAGTCTGATGAACATATCTCAGCTTGACAGCCAGAGGTATTGGTAGGAAGAGGTTGCCATGTTTTCTCTACAGAAAACCAAGTTTCCCATACCCTAACCAAATCTGACTGATAAAGTGCTCGAACAACACTGCAGCTTCTTCCATCAGCCAGGAAAGAACATTGCCACAAAGTGACACTTCAGTGCTGCAGCAAATGTGGTGTTGGAGTGGAAGAAAGCAGAATCACATTTGTGCCATAGCCATTATATTGGCTGTATTGTGACAGGCGAAGCTCAATGGGAAGGGACCATTTCAGCATCAGCAGACATGCCTTCCCTGCTGGGCTTGGAGAAAAATTAACAGGGCTCAGCTGTGGCATTGCAACAACAGAGTGTCAACCCAACCATAAGCAGGAGAATATATTTAAAAAAAATAAAGATGACTTCTTTGGTTTGGTGTGTATTGAACACCAGTGACAGAGCCATTAGGCCTTCTTATATTGGTTTTTGTCTTGCTGTACTATCGGGAGCGAGGACAATGCATTGCAGTAGGGATTTCACTCTGCTGTGCAGCAGCTCATTGGCAAAGAAACTGCACTGGTTTGCTCAGGTCTCTTGCAATCAGCAGTGACAGTGTGCTTACTTCTCTCAAAAGCAGCAGGACAATGTTAAAAAGATGTTCCTGGGAGTTGTATTTTCTTGTTCAGTTAGCATCTCCACGTTCCAATAGGATGCTGGTTTTAAGCTGGTTTCTTTCCTTGAAGCATACGTTTATTGTGCTAGCTGTCCAAACCTGTAAGTTACTCACGCTTGTTTGTAATTCCTGGAAAGAAAATTCACCCTCCAGTGCTGGCTCCCACAAAACAAGGAAGAAATGAAACAGTGAGGTCAATCCTGAATTTTAAGCTGATACAAAATGAGTTGTTACAATAGCTGTAAAGGATGAGGCTACAACACAGCAATAGCTGTACCTGCTGTAAGTGACAGGTGGGAGAAATTCTGTTCTTTTTCATCTGTGTTTGGATGATGGCCCAGTGCTGGCCACAAACTGCAATCCAGGATTAATCCTCACATAGTGTTTTCTTTCTATGTATCAGATTTCTCATTTTGTTAATAAGCACAGCCTAGCATGCACTTCAAGTCAGCTGTTCTGGAGTGGAAGCAACAGGGTTTTGTGTTATTGAAATGATGGCTCTCATGCTTTCCTAGAGCCCGTATTGTTTGACCAGGGTAGGGCAGACGGTGATCCTTGTAATCACAAATCCTAAACAGAGATTCTAGTTACCGATTTTACTTAATGGAAAGGGGTGGGGAATGGAGTTTATCCAGGATTACATATGTATTATATCACATTTTCGGATGTGCACCCGGTGGATTTGAAGGGGCTAAAGAATGATCTTTTAAACTGAAAACCTCAAGCAGGCATTTGGAAATGGACCAATTGTAGGAAGCTTCCTTCACTTGCTCTCTCTAATGGAGAAAAGACAAACTGAGCTGTCCTGCAGAAACTGCCAGAAGACATGCACTGACAGCTAAGCTGGGAGAAGGATCTGAGTTTTCAACTGGCAGCAATAAGAATTTAAAGAGGTGCAGGGATTGGTTTCCTGCTCAAAACAGTCACCAGGGAACCCTCCCAGTAAAAGCATCCCTGAAAACAGGGCAAACTTCTTGCTTCTGTGGCTAGGTGTTCTGAGAGATCTGTGCAGGAGTTAGGAACAATCCTCTCTTGTTGTTCCAGCTTTAGATACTGGATGGAAAAACGTGTCAGTGTTGTCCTTGCCCAGGTTCTGGATGGGAGGTAAGAAACATTTCATGTCAGTACGCTGGCCTGAGGCATTTGCTGTCCTTCAGTCCCCTGGGTAAAAGAAGAGGGGATGGCTTTCCATAATGTATCAGTTTGCCCTATCCATTCCCTTCCCCCACTGAACCAAACACTGCAAGATAAAATTGTCTTCAAATCAGTCTTTGCCATGAGTGTCAAAAGCGATACACGACGGAGTGACTGGGGAGAGGCCTCATGGTAAACAGCCTGGCTGCTCTTCATGCTGGGCTAGTCCCATTCATTCCTGGACCCGTTTAAGATGACAGGGGTGTACAGCAGATTCCTTCCCCTAAATGTGTGCTCATTTCCTGTTGTATAAAGAGCCATTCAGTGAGGGGATTCAGTTTTCTAGGAGTCACATAAAGACACTGCCATGTAGTGGCAGTAGACACTGCCATGCACTTACTGCATTTCCATCTGCTGTCAAGATGCCACCAGCCAGTTTGACAGTTGGAAATCTTTTCTCTTGTTCGATAAAGAACAGAACAGAGTAATTTGCATTGCCAGTTTTAACTGAGAATTGAAATCAGCCAACAAGAAATCTTATTTTAAAGCTTGCTTGTTTGTCTATGTGGTAGTTACTCTCCAGCAGAAAGACTGGATCTTGCTGGTCTGTACCTATTAAAACATGTTGATGTGCAACTAAAATAACTTGAAAGTAAATTTCATGTTAAGCAGAAGGACAGGGTTAACATAGTCAGGCTATGATTCAACATGCAAATCAAAAACAAAATTAATTTTCTGTGTTATTGTTTCTGAGAAGTGACTCAAGAAACTTCTTATATAGCATTAAATTCAATGAAATATTAAACCTGAAAATTTTGAAGTGTTAAATAAAAGTATTTGTAAAATACTTTCTTATCAAAATACTGTCTGATGGCCTCCTGAGGTCCCTTCCTGTGTGACTTATTCTGTGATTTTTATTCAGCTCCAATTTAAATGCAAAGCAAAGGAAGTGTTCTTTGAGCAAAAGTGAACTGATCATTTTCTATTTTTGGTGCTCTTTTCTGAGTTTGGAACTAGCAGATACTAGTTTCTAACACCTAGTTTTCATTTGGAGGGAAGTCAGTTTTCCTGCCCTTCTGCCCCTTCTCAAATCTCAGTTGCTTTCTGCAGTCTGAAAGAAGTGGTTATTGAACTGAACTGAAAAAACAGCCTCTCTGTCCCTTTGCAAGAGGCTCCTGGTGCGAAGGGTTAGTTAACTGCCCACAGTGGATGGAGCAGTAAAGCAGTGGCTTTTTCTGTGGAGGGACAAATTGTCCTCAAAACTTCACTAGGAAAGACATACAATTGAAGAATGCTTTTTTAAAACAAGACTGGTTTAAAAGGAGGTTTGAAATTATGACAGTGTATAGTGAGACTTAAACTTGTGCTGTTTTCTTATTTAATGTTGTTTCCCCTATCCCTGGAAGGGTGAGGTGCTTTGTTATTTCCAGTTTCTGTTTACCCTTATAAAGTATCCAGGACAGTCCTCATGTGGAACTTTTTGCATCAAACTTCTCAAGTCCTTGAAAAAAGCTCTTTGTTCTTTTCTAGGCAGCTCAAATGTTCTCTGATAATGTGATATTAATGACATGATTATGCCCAGTCTTCAAAGAAAAACATGGATGTCCTTCTAGGCAGGGAAAATATCTACCAAAGTTGTAGATGGCAAGGAATCCACAAAAAATTATAAATTTGTGTGCACAGCTATGAAATGTACATAGCTAGAACCATAGTACCAGAATGCTCAACAATGGGAATTTTAGCATGAGAGTGAGAGTTGTCTTGAAATTCTTCAGATGTCACCAGAGTGATGTTTGGCTGAGTGTTTTTTAAAATTAATGTAAATTATGACTTGAAAAGTTTTACCCAGAAAGCTTGGTTATAAGTGTTTGCCTTTATTAATTGATGCAGTGGTTGAATATTTGCCCACATTTAATTCTTTTGGGTGAACTTGTGGTCCAAGGAACTCTGCTTCCATCTCTGATTTAAACTTTCCATGCTATGGTCATGAAGGAAGTTAAGCAAGTTCAGTTTTCTTCATCTTTAAAGTATGGAGAATATGATGTGCTTGATTTGTTTTGTGTATTTACCTTATAAATGCTCATCATATTTAAAAGTTTGCATAATGGGACCCTGACCTTAGCAACACTCTGTAAATGCTGTCATCATACACATAATTCTAATAAAGCTTCAAAATGGTCAAGTTGCCAAAGGACTAACACTTTAGGATTATGCAAAACCCATGATGGGGGAGGGAAGATAGAGAAGAAGTCTCCCTGGTCCTTCAGAAATGCTACATTTCTTAGTCTCCACTGTACCTTATCAAACAAGGCTTTCAGAATTGTAATGAAAATTGAAACACGCCAGCTATAAAAATAACTCTCTTTTTGCTACAGCACTGAAAGTATTAATGAGACTATATTCCCCTGCAGTGAGCACCGGGAGGTTTTTGGGTCTGTTCTGCACTGTCAGTCTCTTCCTGAATATAAGTAAATGCCTCTAAATAATCCCCTTCAGGATGTACCAAGCAGCAGCTTGTATTTTTGTGTCTTCCCTCCCGGGTTGCATAGTGCAATGCCAGCGCACGGCGTGACGCAACAGTCTTGGAAATTCTTGGAAAAGCACTTCCGTTTGCTCTAGGTAGAAATTGTGTTGGCAGCAAAACTGACTCTGCTGTTTACAAGCTGGCAGCATTCTTAAATGAACTCCAAGAAAAGCAGTTTAATGTATGCGGTTCTGCATATCCATCCAAATGCAGAGGTGTTTGAGACTGTTGGCCTGTTATTATGGGTGGTGCCTTGGAGAAGGAATGTCTTGAGTATTTGCCCAAGTGTGGACCTCTTTTTAGCAGCTGTAGTCAGCTGGTTTATTCCAGTCAGGCTGGGTCTCCCAGTTTCTGGTTGCTGCTTGTAAGGTGATGGGTTTAATTGTTGTATTGATATTCCTCAGCTCCTGAGTGAGGGAAAAAGTGACCTGAGTGCAGAGAGAGGACCATCAGCTTCGTTCTGACAACCTCTATTTTGGTGGTTAAAACAGAGCGGAGTGTAAGAATTTGTTTGTGACTGATAGGTTGTTTGAATCTGGAAAAATAATTTCATGTGTCTGTACCTCTTCACCTCTGCCTGTGTAAAGGCTGGTATTTTGAAGATGGGCTGAATTTCCATTAGCATTTAATGAACAGAAAATAACAAGAGAACTGCTGTTTTCTAATATTTCACCCTGTTAGTTGAGCAAGACGATTTCAAGCTGAATGCTGTACTAATAATTCAGAGTCTTGTAAGTGGAACCAAATGCAGAGGAAACTAGTACTTTTGATAGAGCTATAGTACTTGAAATCATGCATGGAGGTGTAACTAACCACAGAGGACAGTCATGGAAAGAAAATATAATTTTAAGGGTCCTGATGAAACACTGATCATTGGAGTATGGAATTAAAATATGTGCCAGAATAACCATCCTTTTCTGGATGTCCAGAAAAGACATCCTTTCAACACAAAGATCTCACAATGCTTTCATAATTAGTGATCTGTGACTTACAGTTGTGTCTCTGACATATTCATGTAACCTTTTCTGAGATGTTTATATGGCTTCCTGAAAGCTGCAGAAGAGTTCTTCCTTAACGGAACAGAAGCCATGGCCATAGTCCAGCAAACCAGCTTCCACTCCCATTAGAGGCAAGTGACTGATTAGGCACCTCAGTTTCTCTGTTTAAATTATAATAAATAAAACCTCCTTCTCCTTTCCAAATTTTGAGAGTTCATATGAAGTGGAACCTGTGCTACATGACACCAGCTGTTCCATTTCAAAAGACTTATCAGTTTTCTACCTAGTGCCCAGAGCATCTAATACCATATGCCAGAGGCCTGGGATGTTCCCTATCCTTTAACTGGTTGGACAAGAAAGGGGGAAAGGAGTCCAGGTGAGTTCAAGCAAATTTCCATGTGCATCTGCACTGCCATTATTCAGAACATTTGCCTATTTGTGCTTGCTTCCTCTGTGGTTACACATGGACTCCTGCTACCTCTGTGTTTATCTAAAACAGCTTGGGTTGTACCCTCACCAAAAACTGAAAAACCCAAAGCACCCTCCCTGAAACTTCCTGGAGCAAAAGCAAAGCACATCCCCTTTTGAGGCGGAGGGGAAGTCACTGCATTTCAATGGCTTTGACCATCAAAAGTGGTGAGTGGGAGGGTATCTGACAGCATTAGTGCTGTAGATTGACTGGCTGGGGTCACATTTTTGTAAGTGAGAAGGTAGCAGCTGTCCTTTGAGGCATGCAGGATGCAGCATTTCAGGGGAACTTGCAATTTTTTTTCCCATAAGAACTGCTCCATGCTGTGCCAGGCTGCTGTCCCCTGCCTCCTCTGTGTCTTGGCAGGGGGAAAGGGGCTGGGTGCCCATCAGGAATGCTTCTGATGGCACAGAGAAAACAAGTCTGCCTCTGCTAAACTTACTCATTACTGGAAACTAACCAGTCAAGTTTGTTGCTTTAATTTTAACTTCAGGGAAGGAAGGATGGCAGCATCTCAAGTGAAGTCCATGTAATGCCAGAGTGTGGGATTTCTGTAATTCAGTGCCTGTTGTACTGTATTTTAAGAAAATGCTTGAAATTAGAGAAGTGGAAAGATAATATGAACATGGTGGTTTTGTAATAAAATAAAAATACGGACAGTGCAAACTGGTTGTTGGTCAGATCAGAGTCTTCAGTGGAAAATGTCTTTAACAGATGTCATTGTAAGGCTAATGTTGCGCTTGGCACCAAAAATTAGATTTAATGCTATAAATGGAGATAAAGCCCATTGCAGCTGACAATATACTTCCAGACCATGTCCCCAGCTAAAGAGCTTGCAGTGCAAGGCCCAAGTAGGTGCTGTATAGATAACTGGCTGGGGGGGTCAGATTCTGCAAATGCTTACTCAGGCACTTTGCTTGAACTCGGTGTGACTGCTGGAGTAAGAGCTTGCACAATCCAGCCCTAGGAGTGGGGCTGGAGCCTTAAAGCTGTTGGGTAAAACAGAACTGCTTTGGGAGGGTTTATTTATTTTCTAAGTGCCTGGTGAGGCAGGCTCTAAGTAGAAGCCCACTTCCGACCCTGACTTGCATGCCTGTTTATTTGCTGTAATCACCTGTAACCTAAAATTGCAAAACTCCTGTGGATACACTAATGATGCCTTTGTAAAGTTCCCCTAGCAAAAATTCAACTGGATTTTAAAAGCACATGCTTCTTTCAAAACACTTAGCTATAAAGTTCAGTCCTGTCAGCCTGGTGGGCTGAGAACATTTTGAAAAAGGTCAGAGGGCCACATTGAATGCTATGGGTCCAATTTCCCAGGATGATTTGTTGCCTGTGCTCTTTGAAGGGAGTGGAGCACCTGCAAATCCCCTTCTGGGGATTCCCTTAAAATGTGGGGAAGCCTCCAACAGGTGTGTGGAGCTGGCATGGCCTTGGCCCACTGTGGGAGAGGTGTGGCTGGGACACGTCTTAACCTGCACTTGGGCTGGAGCAGGGAATCAAAGAGGCTGTAAGTGGTAGCTGTTCTCAGCTCCTCTCATTCCCCTGAGCGCAGGAAAGGGATGCTAACCTTCACCAGCCAGAATTCAGAAGCTGTTCTCCGTGGTTCTGCAGCCTGCTTGGAAGTAGCAGTGGGCAAGGGAGTTGCAGCTGCTTGTCCCCCCGCCTCTGAGAGGCAGCGGGTTGGCTGCCGGGGCAGATGCTGACTAATTGTATCAGGAAAGAAGTGGGAGGCGATATAGCTGATTCAGATCCCTGCTTTAAAAACCCAGAGCCTGGCTGAGTGAATGCCTGATTAATGTATTTTCTTCTCAGATTCATTTGCTTTGAGGTCACAGTTCAGAGGCTCAAGAAAAAACAGGCAAGACATTACGAGCCTCGCTGGATGTGTCACACACTCGCTGCCTAAGTGCTCTCCGTGTAAAAGGCTCTGACACGGGGAAGTCCCAGATAGACTGCGCTGTCAGAGAAGGCTCTGGCTGGCAAGTCTGCTTGGGTAGGGGTTTGAATCTTTATTTTTCTTAAGAGGCAGTTGCCTGGCTGGTATTAAGAAGTTATTCCTTCTGATGGGTCATCGGATCTTCATAAGATCTTTCTGGCTTATTGTAAATTTAAGGTTAACAAGGCATTTCTTTTGCTTTCATCAAAAAGAGTGTAAGCACTTCATCTGAGTAGGAAAGGAAAGCATGGTTATTCATAGTAAGTCAGTCTCTACAGTGAATAACTGAACAAAAAAAATTCCAACTGGGAGAGTACATCAGTGCTACTGAGGACAACAGACTTGAATTCTGTTCATCCCCAGAAGTCATAGAGAAAAATGTTTTCTCTGTCCTGCTTCTTGTCAGCGGATTTGTCAGAAAGAAATCTACCTCCTTCCCAATCTAGTTTGCAGAGTGTATTTGCTCTTCAAGAACAAGTCAGCACAGTAATCCTATTTCATGTTAACTGTTATGAAATATGATGTTAACATTTTAGCCCTATACTGGCAGGAAATGGGATTTAAGATTTTTTTTTTTCGTAGAGTATAAAAGAGTTCAGGAGCAGGATTTAAAAATGAAAGATCCTTACAATCCTCTCTCTGAGTCAATTTTCATAGCTTAATCTTTCAATTAATCTCATTTGCCTATTATGCATATTAGCTTATGATTTTAACTATGATAGTTTGTAAATATAAGTTGACACTTCAGATCCCTGGCTTCAACTCCTAGTCCATAGTAGTCTGCTTATTGCAATTTATGCTTTGGTTATCTAACCTGTGGGATTCTTTTCTTCTTCCCCAGTTGTGCACATACTTGCTTTTTCCAACCATTCCTACATATTTACTGTACCACTGTAATCTCCTTGTTCCCTGGGCTGTGTTTATTCCTATCTGTTTTCTCTGTCTCTTTCCACACAAGTTTTACACCATGCTTTGGGCTGTCCTTCATAAATACAACAGTAATTTCTTCACTGTAAGCTACTGCAGAACTTCAGAGAGCCACCAAATAGTTGCAAGTTACATCCATGCAAGTGTTGGTGTGGCATCTGTTTGTGCACAGAGACTCTCTTTAGAACAGGATCTGTCTTTCAAAACTCTCTGCAAATGCTCTTCCTTATTACAATACTTCAAGGCCACTTGCCAAAAATATATTTTTTCCTGACTTGTATGAAACTGAAATCCCAGTAAATGAAGTATCACCACAGATGCATTTAGGAACAGGAAAAATGAGGAACTTCCACTGTTAATTGCAGGAAAATCTGGCTGTTCTATTGACAATGGCCTTCAGCTTCCCTTAGTATTAGACTTTTTAATATTTGATTAATTCTTCTGGAGCAGAAGAGTCATATGACAGAGTTTTAAGGAATAATTCAAAAGAGACAGACTTCAATGTATTGCTGCTTTGTCTTGCCAAATACCAGTGGTTAGATTGAAGCCCCTGATTGTACAATTCCCACTTACTCTTGACATCAAACCTCCAGCCTATGTCAGTCTTGCTTTCTAGAACTGCATGTCCTTACATCTAGGGGAAACTTGTGACTGATGGAAGGTTTGATATCAAATGCTCTCAAATCCCTCTGAAATCAGTAAGCTGAGGGTGCTGATTGCTAAGATCAGGCCCAAGATCAAAAATGCAATTTGGAGATCATATCCCTCCTGCAGCTGGGTCACAGAGCCTTGGAGAGATGCAGTAGATAGTTTCATTCCCTGGCAGGGGCAGTCCTGAGCCCTCTCATTAAATTGTTCATTATTTGTTATACACATATGTGCATTCTTTTCTCTGTTTAAAACATACATGCATGATACCAGCCATGAGTGTTTCTGTGTGCAATAGCTGTCAAAGTACACTTGACATTCAGTTACAACAGGAAAAAATGGGTTTTGGTACTTAGTTCTGAATAGCAGAGGCCAACTCATCAAGTTTTTCTATTGCAAAAATGCTGGGTCTGAATTTCTTGAACAGTGTGTCTCTAATGCCCCAGAGACATGACAGCACATGTGAAGCACATTAAGGGGAAGACACAGGACATGAATTTTTCTACAGGTTTTAACAAAGCCAGAATCTTCCATGCCCTCTCTGCTCTGCCACACAGAACAAAAGCCCCAGGGGTTTTGTTTCTAAAGTCATTTGAGAGCTGCCAGCACAAAATGAAAGCCCCAAGGGTTTCTCCAGTCATTGAAGGGGCACCCACCACCTATAAATGTGAAAATGCAACTGAGCCACACTTTGAAAGTGAGAGGGCAGTGGCCTGGCACAGTCACTGCGGGAGTCACTGAACTAGCGAGACTGACACAGTGTGGAACTCCTGAACTCGTGCTTAAACAAGTAATTTGTTTAAGCAGTATGTGACTTACTGCATGCTGCTGGCTCGTGGGCCCCACATCCTTAATGCTCTTCTCCCACCTTCCCCATACCTGTGCCTAAGTCAGCTCCCCTTTGGGGACACTTGATGTGGCACAAAACCTGCTGGAAAATCCTGAAGTCAGGCTTCATTTCAGACCTCAGCATGTAAGATGCCTGGCTCTAACAAGAAACGTGAGCTTTCCTCCACTGAATTTTAGGTGGGACTGCCACCACGGTGTCTGGAGGTGGGGGCTACATGGCTCTGTGAGTGTGAGGCTGCTCCCAGCATGGGTTCCATGAACAGATGTGCAGGCCTTGGCAGGGAGCAGCCGCTTTCCTGGAGACCTCGGCTGCAGCTCCCCCTGAGCAAGCAGGGCTAAGGCACTATGGCAGGAGCAGGAGGGCAGCCTGGGCAGTGCCAGGGCTCTCAGAAGAGCAGTGTGGGCAGTGCTGGGGCACTCAGGAAGGCAGCATGGGCAATACTGGGGTTCTTGCTTCAGCCCTTGGCTGCCCGAATTCCCCGCAGGCAGAGCTGCTGCGTGGCTGCTGTCACGGACAGTTGCACCTGATGTGTGGGAGTTACTTGGCACATGGTGGATGTAGTTTTCCATTGATTTTTGGTGGAATTGATTTATAGAGCTATTTAATGGAATTGATTCTTTTTACAACTTTTTTTCCCCTCTTAAAGACCAATGGTTTTTCTTGAGTGATGGCTGCAGGTTTGTGTTTATGTATTAATATGCTTGTGCACCCACAGTCCCAACTGTGTTCTCTCTACTCAAACTGCAAAAGAAAGTCTGAATCTCAAATGCCATCTTAAATTTTAATATTATGTTTGATGTATGACCTGGGATAAATTAAACGTGCTAGAACTTGCAAGATGAAATCCTAGTGGTGGGTATAACCACAAAGCAGTGTTCTATTAAGTCAAGGACTGTCGAGAATGTCTGTTGTGGTTGTGTCTGGGTTACGAGTGGCTCCCTTTGGTTTAGTGTAGGTGGATATTTTTATTCCGCCTGGCTTGTGAACAAGGGGATGAAACTTCAGAATTTACCTACAAGAGGAGTAAGGCTCTGCTGACTTTTTCTTTACAAGCCCATAGGTTGGAACCACATTTTTATCCTAAACCCAGTATTTTTATTGTATTTTAATGTATTTCATTGATTGTTACTCCAAAGGGGTTTGTATTAAGGAAACATTATATATTATACCTGGAGTAGTACTATGGGAAAGTGTGAATATCGTAATTCTCTGTTACTGTTTGTATTTGCAGGTCAGTTCTGTCAGTAAGCTTAAGTGGCAAATTTGTGTTGTGGGATTCTTTCTTATTCCCTTCCTTTCTGTCTTTCCTCTTTCAAGAACACTGAAATAAACATGGGCAGGATCCTTACTCTGGGTGGGACTCCTGAGCAGATATGCCATCCAGATTTCCAGATCAGAGAGATTTTAAATGTGTGTGCTGAGGGCTTAGGGTTCAGCTAACAACTGCCTGTCAGGATACAACAAAATAATCTCTGAACTAGCCAGCACCCAAGTCATAAAAGAAATTAGTAATCCAAAAGTACCTCCTTGAATAGCGAAGTGAAACAAACATCAACTGTCACCGTTGATGTGTGTGATCCCTGTGTGAAATTCAGCTAAGCAATTTGGCAGCTGTATGTAGCACTAACTGGATCTTCCAAGTGATCTGATGTAGCTGTGAGCCCAGTACATTTGGGTAACCTAATTATCACCACAGAAGTGAAAGGGATAGAGACAGCAGTAGTCAACATCCTATTTGAATAGAAAAGCTCTGAACTTCATCACTGCTTATGAAAACTTCCACCCATGGCCAGCTGTAATCTGGAGCCATCTAAAAACTGCTGAGAATCCAGCAGGGCTCACTCCTGTGCATCTACCTTACACTGTGAGTTTAACAGGATGGCCAAGAATAATATCATTAGGATGCTGAGTGTGCAACTGCTGCAGGAGTGGGCTGTCCGTGTGAACAAAGATTAGCAGGAAAACTGTAGATGGTAGATGCATGATGCACAGCAGATAACAGCAGAGCATCCGGTTGTCTTGCATCTGCAACTCCAAATACCATGCACCATTAATTTTGGAAAAGGACTCCAAATGTAAGCAAATTGCTTTGACCCAGATTTTAAACTGGTAAAGGAACCTGAATTCACAGGCAAGGCAATATGGGCCCTTTTGCAAAACATGGCATTTAAATGTGGCTTGCTTAGAGAAACTTCCAACCTTCCTAGCAATCAACCTTCACCCTGTGCCCCAGAGGACCGCCAAGACTTTATTCAATGTCAGAGTGATCCTAAATGCCAGTCTTTGAGAGGGAAAACTGTATCCTTGCTTCGTGAATGAAACTGCAGCAGTTGAATTATACTGTAGTTTTACAGAGGTGTTTTATATACCACAACCACATTGTAAACTAGATTTTGTTTGCTTGGAATCATCCTAGTGATTTGTAGTCTGTCTCTGGCAGATGTGTCTCTCCCTAACCATCACATGCCCTAAGCAATTATGCAGAGTTAACAAAACCTAGAGAAGGCAACTGCTCTTATCTGTCTTGCCAAGTCTTTGCCTTCTACTCTCTGCTGGGAAATAGTACAAATTCCAGACATTCTTTGGAAGGGAGAGGGTTAAATTTAAAGAGAAGGGTATCTTGTCTTTCACCACTACTGTGGTGGAAAGATTTTAACTCTGCCTGTTCCCCAGAGGTGCTCGGTGTGATGGTATGTCCTTGTGGGATAGGTTGGACATTAAGGATCTGTACTGCCAAGTTTCTTCACTGTCATATGGACAGATTCAGGACATGAGAAGAAGCATTTACATGAGAATACATGATTTCATAGTTGGTGTTATGTAAATTGGACTATGTTTGGCTTAGGGACTGCAGAACCCTAAGGCTGTCACTGGGCTGTACCAGCACAATCTCGTCCCGAAGAATGTTCCAGTCTAAATAGTAGATAGTAGTAGATAGTAGATAATAGTAGATAGTAATAGTAGATAATAGTAGATAGTAGATAGTACAGCTAAAGGGGAGAGAGGAAGCAGAGACACAAACAGATGCATTATTTGACCAAGGTGGTGTGACAGATGTAGAGAACTAGGAGGAGAACCTAAACTCCTTCAGTTACTTTGCTGCCAGCATAGGCTACTGTTATTATAGCACTCTTTTTTTTCATCCTTACTCTTCCAACTAAATTAGCTTTCCTTGCCTCAAGGACTGACACAGTCCCTGTGCAGTCTTCTGGCTATCTTAGCTATTCCAGAGAACTGGAACAACAAGCACATAAACAAGTCACTGCACATTGACTGATCATTGCTTACTCTCTGTTCTTGGGGCTTTAGCTCGTGGCAGTGAGAGCTAACCAGTTACAACCTAGGACAAAGCCAGCCACACAAGTAGCAGTTGCTTCTGGATTTGCACAGCTACTCATCAGTCCTGCTTGTTCTAGAGATGCCTACCTTGCATTTTGGTCTGCAGGTTCCTGGTGCCAGCCCACATGGGGTGAGGCCAGGTAGCACCAACACCACCTCAGGCTGCTCTGGCTCCACTTCAGCTCTTCATGGGCACCTTGCTAGTGTTAAAAATTCCTTGCCAAACTTCTACCTTACAAAGCATTCGAGGGACTGCATTTCTGTAATGCCTGGATTTGGAAAGCTGTGAGATGGAAACAAATATTCTCCAAAAGATGATAAACAGGACCAAACAGTTACTTACTCTTTGCCTTGGTAAATTTAAAGACTTCATGTATTAAATGATGCAATAGCAAATTCCTTACAAAAAATAAAACTCTGTAATCAGATAATGGTTGCTCTGGTGCTAGTGGTAATATGGCATTGAATATCTCTTGGTTTGGCTTCCACGATTCAGGAGTGAGGGGAACTGGAATGGTGTTTACTGAGCCAATAAACTTCTCACTAAACATAATTCATGAGCTCTAGCTGGCTAATAACCAGGACCTCAATGCTCTAACAGTTGGCCCCATACATATTAAAACAAAGCTTTATTTGAAGTGAAAACTTTTAGAAAAATAAACTTCAGAATTTAGTGGCCTCTAATATTGTCTGCCTCCACAGACCATGAGAGATCTCATAACTAGAGAGTAGGTTTTAAAATATTTCTGTTGCAGTCTCTTTGACCAATGCTGAAAGACTGCTTGCTCCAGAGATTGCCTTGGCATAATTTTTTGTTTGCTGTTTTCAAACTTAGAGGAATCCATATGCTTCTTTTAAAATAACACTATGCAGGCATTTTTCTTTCTTATTTATGTTAAAAAGAGTTTCTGCTGGCCATTTGAGTGCTCTAGGCAGTCAGCATTCTTCAGCTCTATGAAAAAGGTGAAGAGCTGAAAGAAGGTTTACTCTCTCTAAGATGGCATTTTAAAAATTACTTCTATAACCTTTCTTAGAGTCCTAGTTTTTCTCTGGAGAAATCTTCATCTGAACAGGTTTATTTAAACACTTGCTAGATTATGTATCAGGATTTCCCTTCCTTTCCTCATGAATGAAAATCTGTGCTTCTGCAGGTTCACTCAAAGAGTGCTCCTCCTTGGAGCACTACAGAACTTCAGATCTGGATTGGCTTCAGATCCCCATCATTTCCCTGTGTGTAGAAGAGTATTCCTGTGTTCTGTGTTTGTTTAGTTTCTCATGAATTAAATTTACATTCTTAAAGAATCCTGAGCAGTGCTCATAGGGGTGTTGGTAAATGGTGGCTCTGCTCTCTGGGGCACGTGTAATTTGTACTGGAGCAGAGTAGTTCATTTTTAAGGACTGGGAATCACTTCATTTAGATTTCTGCTAATGGTTTTACCTTCTGGGGAAGCCTTGCCACTCTGTGCTGCAGCTTCTTTCTTGGATGGATGACGAAACAAGGCCTGCCTGCCTCCTGTCAGATGCTTTGAAGTCTGCAGATGAAAGATATCATATGAATGCAAAGTACTTGCCAGTTAATGTCAGCAAGTCATTTTGCTTGTACCTTGATGAAAAAAGCTTTATTGTCAGCTTACAATGAATTGATCTGCATATGCACCAGTAGTTCTTTCCCTTTTACTTAAGTCTTTTGGAAAATTATATTGACTACCTCTCAGAAATACAGAGGCAGGTTAAATAACAAGCAATAAAGATTATCGAAGAAAATTCTCATCATGTGATACCTGGAAGATAATAATATTTTAAAAGGGAAAGAAAATAACAACTATGCACAAGGAGTTTCTGCTAAATACTGTTTCATTCCCTGTCTTTCAGGGATTATTTTCTCGTGCAGAGCTAAACCTAGTTCCATCAATGCATAGAGAAGTTCAATTATTATACACTGATTTGATAAGATAATATAATTAGTGTCTTGGTCCATTGATGCAGACCTCTACTGTCCAAAACCAACATTAGGTTATTAAATCAATTCTTGTATTTGTTACAGTAATAAGATAAAATAGCATTATTTAGATACCGCTTGTCTAAACTTAGATAAGTCGTTCAAGCGTATCTCTGTTTGCTTATCCACATTCTTCTTCTGCTGCTTTTAAAAACCAGCACAGGTTCATGAGGCAGTTGCAGACTTTGGATTTCCTGGTCTTTATTGTTTGGTGTAGCAAGTTCTTCCCTGTCAGTTATTTGTGTCTTCTTGTCTGTGTGGCTCTGCCTCCCCTGTAACAGATGGGCACTGAGGAAATGAGGGCTCCCGTGGATAAATGCAGCAGCAGCAGCTGCTTTCAAGAAGGGTATCCATGAGCAGGCCACAAGTGAGATGGTGTCCAGGCAGCTAATCTGGACAGACATCTACTGGCAATTTCTGCTGACACACAGATCAGGAGACCTGGAATTGATGGCTAAACTGGTACCCAGCCAAAGTCAACAGAGAGAAGAATTTTTAGGTAGAAGGGCAGGTCTGAGTTTCCCAAATTACAGTTGTCTTGGGGAGCTTGGGAGCATTCTGGCTCCAGAGCAGGAAGAAAGAGGCTTTGCCAAATGCCCATTTCAAGTATAAATGCTCTCTCAAGCCCCTAGCTCATAGACTGATATAGTTATTTAATATTCTGCTGGAAGTGGGTTGACTTACTCAAAGTTTGTACAAATTGGTTTTATAGGTAACCTTTGATGAGTTTTGTTTCCTGGTTGGTTTTGGTTTTTTTGGGGGTTTTTTTTTTTGTTTTTTTTTTGGGTCTAGAGGCACAGATTCTATAGGACAGTGACTGATCCGACCTGATGTTAAGGGACCATGGTGTCTAGTGAGATCTGTTGTTTTCAAATATTATATTTTGTATTAACTTGTGCTGCAGACCACAATTTTGCTCTGTCCCCTTGTTTTGTAACACATTTATTTGCATGGGAACATCCTGCTTCTTGCACATGTGAGGACTTCCAGGATGAGGGCTGAGCCCTGCTCAGCTTTGTTCCCGAATTCTGCGCTGGAACACAGGACTCTTTGAGAGTGCAAAGGGCCAAGTTGTGCTGCTGTGTGCTCCTGGTGTGCTGCTGGCATGACTGTGCAGGGCCAGACAGGGAGGGAAGGCTGTTTAATGGGGCCATGTGTTATTGGAACTTGCCATCTAACATTCCTCGCTTTCCCCAGTGTGTTCTCCCCCTTCCAAGCTGGAATGCAGTAATTGCCCTACCAGAAAGAAGCCATGATCTGTCTGTCTAGCCTGGCATCCTTTTTCTAAGACAGGCAAACACCAGATGCTTGAGGGAAAGGTACAAGAACTCCTAAAACAAACAAATATGGTATAACTTGTGCATAGAGGAAGTTGGTGGTTGGTTTATACCCTGAGGTGAGGGAGTTTCTAGCCTTTACATGAGTGTGTAGCTGGGTATTCTCTTCATATATGACAGAGTTGCACTCAAGCCACTCCCTGCCTCTGGAGTTGGGTGCCAAGGAACAGCAGAGCTCAGCTGCACCACTGCACTGTGCTGGTGTGGTCCTCAGTCCCCAACTTTTGTAGCAAGGGGTCTGAGCTCCCATAGTGGGTTGCTGATATCATTGTCTGCAGAGGATGCCAAGAGACTGTGTTCCAGGCTGTATTACCAAGTAGCAGGATTTACTCTGTAAAGTGTGACCTGAGCTCTGCCCTGCTCCTGTCTTCTGAACACAAGAGCAGGATGGTTGGCTCCATTGGTGCTCAATCAAGGCCACCATGGGGGACCACTGAACCTCTGTCTGGAGTCACGATAAGCGCTGCTACCCAGCTCCTCCCTCCTGCTGTTCTCCAGTGGCCAAATCTTTCATCACAAGCTGCACACGCAAACAGCGTGTCCTGCCACACAGGGGCCTTTGCAGGAGCCGGTGTGAAAAAGCCTCCAGCAACTGAAAGCATGATGGAGAGAGGCCTGGGGAGAAAAGAGAAAGACCTCAAGTGATGGCTTCATTGTCTGGTGCTGATGTAGAAGTCAGTAATATGCAAGACCTGTGCTCACCTCAGGGATGAGGAAGGGGAGAGTGCTTTTTTAATTATGTATTGCTAATTCTTTCCCAACCAGCCAGCCTGGGATTTCCTTGCATTCTGAGGCAATGCTTTAATCTGTCTCCTGTTTAACAATCTGAACTTGCTTGAGAAGTTCTTTTTCTTTCTTGTGGAGGATTGCATTGGAGCCAGAGTGTTGTTTACCTAAGATCTATAATAAAAATTCTTTATCCTTATTTTGCTTCCTCTCCAGCTCAAAAAGGGGTGGCATGGAAAGTAGCACGTATTCTGTAGGGAAGATCTTTCAGGTTCAGCCTATTCAGTAACCACAGTTACCAGACTGCTCTCACTTCAAACAGTTGGTCAGTCTCCCTTGTGCTACCTGGACTTCTATAGTCTATGGTTCTGATTTGCTGCAAGCTCTTCCAGCAGTCCCAGATAAACTGAAGCAAAAAGGTTGTGTCTGTTCCCAAACGGCAGCCAGGGATTGACCATTACCTCTCATTTCTCCTCTGGGAAGTGATTTTGGCTGAGCCTTTTGATGAAGAAATGTTCTGTTCAATCCACTATCTGAGTTGTGGTGTTTTAAGACCCACGATGAAGCTATAAGAGGTCCATACTACTTAGTGAGCTGCAAACATACCTAGTTGTTAACAAACAACAATCTCAATTATAAAACTTGAGAATTATCCTCTCTGTTAGGTAGTCAAATCAGTAGCTCAAGGAATGGTCTAGATCCAGGTCCACTGGCAGACTGCAGCTGATGTGGCTTGGGTCTGATGTCTGGCTTTTTTTTTTAAGTAATGCCGTGAATATTTCTTATGTGCTGTTGTCTTTTCCAGTTTTTTTATTATATCAGTATTCTTTTTTCTTCTGATACTTTAATTTTTAAACAATGCACATGATCTGATAGATTGCAAAAAAAAGACAGATGCAGAGCCAGAGGCAAGTTTTTCTAAATGAAGCTTTAGATTTGTAGTCATGGGTAATTAGAAAAATAAAATTTATAATTTTAGTTAGCTTATTTTTAAGTGGTGGGAAATGAGCATTTTTTAGCATGGAAGTGGGGAGACTTCCTATGCCACATTCAGCTCCAGCATAGCATGTAACTTCATCATTTGTGCAACCCACTAATCCCTGCATGGGCATTCTTAGAATTAAAATGCTCTTAATTTAGTAGAATGAGATAAATGAAATCAAAGTTCCTTTTAACATGGAATGAGGGTGTCTGCACAGAGATACAATGTGGTTTCGCTAATTCACTTTAAATTCACAACTTTAGTTGATCTGAATTAGGTTTCCCAAGTCCTGCGTGTAAAGACATCTTTATTTAGAAAAAGCTGCTGTTGTGGAAAGAGCAATGGGCTCAGCCCTGTCCCGAGGCGTTCTGGCGTGCAGCTCGCTTGTTCCGAGACAGAGAGTTTCTGGGCATTAGCAAATTGTCTACCACATCCTTTTCTTCTCCTCTCAGAACGCCTCTGTGCCACCTCCTAAAATTGTGGTTTCTGAGCCATTACTCTGAGTAACTTGCTCTGGTTGTATTTTCTGTGCAGCTGAGAAAACAATATTTCAGCAACTTGTACCATTTTGAAGCAGAGAAAGTTAAACTTGTCCCAAAACCAGTCATGAGCACACCCTTTGATCTGAAGGGCCTGTCCAGTGGATGTTCCCTGCCCAGGCCCAGGGAACATCCCAGGATGGGGGATCTCTTGTGCATAAGCAAAGGTTTGTACAGTAAATCCAGACTTGTGTTGCATATAATTCGGAAGCCAAACCATGAGAACAACTGTCTTTTAGGGTCAGAACCTAGCTGAGAGACTTGCTCCTGAAAATATTTGCTTTTCTGCTTGGAAATGATCTTGTGGTCATGTTATATTTTTCTTATGAAAAGAGAAACTGGTCACATGGGTCAAATACAACCATTTAGGACAAACCCCTAAATGAAACTTACTGTTTGCCACATGCAAGGAGTGCTGGACCATGTAACTCTCACTGCAAGTTTCACCCAGTTCACTTTCTATAAAGTTTGTTTTCCAACCCTTGCCCTAATGGGAAATTGTTCAAAGAATAGTTGCATTGTCTCACGAGCTGCTGGTTTTGGTAAGAGATCAGCTGGAGGGGGATCACTTGGATTTCTCTACATTGTTTCATTTGGAATTTCTAGTACATTGATCATAGATGTTATGAATAATGGGTAGGAGATAATGGAGTAAAAATTATTTTATCGCACTCTGTCTTTGAGTTGGGGTACAGTGAGGAGGAGGTGGTTTCCCATGGCCCAGCTGATGAATTCAAGTTCCTTCCAACTGGCGAAGTTCTGCCTGACACACTGAAGTCTCCAGAGGTCCTGAAAGCATCATGCACTGTGCGTGTGTACTATAAATAAACTTTTAAAAACATAATTTAAAAACACCTTTGGCAAAGCACATGTTTAACTGAAACCTGTCTGGTCAAGGTTGACTCAGTGGTGTAGGAAGAAGATGGGGAAAGAGCAAGTGGGAGCACATAAATGAAACCTGCTGTCAGAGAAAAGACACTTGTTTGTCATTTTCAGGCTGTCCAAGCTCTTGGCATGTGAGCTGTGGGAGATCCCTAGGGACTTTCTGGATATTTGCCCTTGGCGTGCGTGTTTGTGAGTGATCTGAGATTTCATTAACAAAGCTGCACGAACAAGGTTAGTTAACCTGTTAGAAAAAGGTCAGATGGCTGGGAATCATAGTTGATTCTCCAGCTCTAAGAATCCAAACAGCTCTGGCTGAAGGTCTCCAATCAATTAGACAAAATAATTTCAAGAAGTCCTCTTAATGCATTTTTATGTGTTCCACCCACAGTTTGGATAGCTGCATCCCTTTATTTTGAATGGACAATTCTTTTGATCTGCACAGAACCAGAGGAGCTTTGGGGAGATAAAACTCTCTGAGGGTAAATTGCTCTGATAGTATCTGTGGAGGTATATAATCTGTATAATCTGCACTGCTGCTGTCTCAAAGCAGGTCTGCCTTGCCTGCTTGTTTTTTAAGTTGTATGAAAACATGATGCATCTCCAAGCAAGAAAGAGAAATCTACACTAAGGCTTCTTTAGATGGGGCATTAAGGGGTTAAAGGCATTGACCAGTCCCAAGGAAGCCTGTTTCAAGGCAGGCATCCACTGGAATAAGGTTTTGCTGTAGACACAGGCTGATGTGCTTGCAGCAAGGATTGCAGCCTTATCAGCAAAGATAAACATGCAAAGGCTTCCATGCCCCTGTGTCCCTGCCACTTGTTTGGGATCCTTTTCCAGAGACCAAGAGAAAATACAAGATCTTCACCAAGATAGATGCTACTTCCAAAGGGGGCAGCCAGCAGACTTTGTAGACAGAGACCAGGTATTACTCTGTGGTTTGGAACAGGTACAGGAGATATTAGTTTACCTGATTCAAAATAGTACTTGAGACCTGGCAGTATCATGTGGGGTTGGCCCTTTCCCCTCACCCATCAGTCTTTTGCTGAGTGTCCAAATGCTGGACAACGCTGGGTTTTGTTGCCCTCATTGAGTTACTTGCCATAGTTAATTTCTGCTGCCAGGCAACCTCCAGGCTTTACTACCCGTTTGTTTGCCATTTCCCACAAATACTTTGATTGTTACTTTTTTTTTTAATCCTGGTGCTGAGAGGAGGGGAAAGGAGATAGTGTTTCTGTTAAAAATGTACAGGATCAGCTACAGAATTTTTAGGCACAGAACAGGCCACTTGAGTTGCTTGAAAAAACAGTCACTATGCTAATATTAGGTGTAATTAAGGTGTAGCCTTGAAAATAATACACTTTTCTTATTTCTCTCTCCTCCTGTTCTGTCACAAAACACAGCAAAGCAGGAGATGCAGAAATCAAGCACCTGGCTTCTTGAGGTCAAATTCCAAAAGTCTGCATTGAAAAATGCAGTGATTATTCCAGATGGGTGAGAACTGGCAGTCTTTTTCTGTCCAGGAAAGTTTGTGCCATTCTGCAGGCTCAGCCTGGGTCTCTCTGTTTTGCCACTGAGCCTGATTGACACTTACATGTGTGTGGCCTTTTTACACAGTGGTGGACTTAAGTTTGAAAATCCAGACATTTTTGGGCTGTGACAACAGTTGGTATGGTGTTTCAATCTGTATTTTATTTTTAAAAAATTATATATACTATTTTAAAAGGGAGTGTGGCAACTTATTGCAAAAATCAGAGAGGAGAACAGTTTACAGAAATAATTTAAAAGTTGCTCCCAGCTGAGTGAGTCTTTGAGTGTGGAAAAAGAGATTTATTTCAAAAATTTCTCTTAAACTTGCAGTGTGATAGATAAAGCTAGTTCTGAGAACGTGAAAATGTGGGCTCCATGTGCTAAAGCTATTTGAAAAGAGGTGTGAGTGAAGGGGCTGAGGTTGGTGTGAACGTCAGACTTCCTGCCTTCTGCACTTTCTGTGTCGCAGCTGTAGCACGTTCATAGTGTGGCACTTCTTTTAAAAGGGACTCTGAACTAGCCCAGCCTTTCAGGGAAAGACAAGCTGCAGCCAGAAATTCTGGCCCATCGCAGGATGACAAGAGGAAGAGCTTTGTTACTAGCTTGTGTTTGATCTTAGCTGCTTTTTTTCTGCTCTCAGTAGCATGCTAATGATACCTGTGGGAGGTGAAAAATGGGTGAATTCCTGCTAGGGTGCGGACAGGTTCACAGTTTAGTTCTTGTCTTCTTCTTCCCCTCTGGTAAAAATTTTGGGGGCTGTCCCAGATACATAAAAAGAAACTTTTTCCTAGAATAATTTCTGTCCTGTATCTGCTGAGGCGTCTGAATCAGAAAGGCAGTAAGCAGTTGACTCAGTTTGTTTTGTCTCCTCTCCCCCTTTTTAATGTTTGAAATTATGAGTATTTATGGGAAATGACTGGCTAGAAAGTCTAGGACAAGTCTGAGCTGCCCATAAGCCATTCCATTTCTACAGTTCAGTTTTGCCTCGTTTATCTTAAACTTTAAAGCTGAAATGCCAAGTGCATCCTATATCCCCTTTTGTTTCAAATGCCGGAGTTGCCAGTTTCACATTTCTTACTCGTGATTCTCCACATACTATGTCCCTCTTGGTATCAGAGGACCCAGCGGGGTGGGCAGGCTGCACCCTGGGTCAGAAGAACAGGGAGATGGTGAAACAAGAGTTTCATCACGAAGAGTGCCAAACTTGGAGGCAAATACACCCCAGTTTCTGCTGCTGCCCAGGGAGAGGGTCTGCAAGTCTGCGATAAGGGATGGAAGGAGACCAGGAGGGATGGGTGGGCCCCCAAAGGCGGTGATCTGGATGCCAACATATCTTGCTCCAGCTTTGCAAGGAGCAGCATGCAAGTGCTTCAGAGGGAGGGCTAGTTGTGGTCTGTGGTTTAGGGAGTTGACACAAATAGTCTCTGAACCCTTTTTTTATGGGCCTGCAAAGGAGTGCTCTCTTTGGGGAACTGGAGCCTGTTGTCCTTGGTGTAATCCTTTCTTGCTTAGCAGGTTCGAGGCTGTGCTCAGAGCAAGCAGCCATGGCTGGCTGACAGAAAGGGGGGGTTTAGCATCCTACACGGTTTGTGCTGTGTTAGATTAGAATGGGAATGTTGGTAATTAAACACTTGGGTCTGAGTTTCAGTTCCTAAACTACTGCTTTAAATCAGCAATTGAGTTCTGTGGCAGGCAACCTTTGACAAAATTTCTGTGCCCAAGAACCGTGTGGGCTAGGCTATTTTTAGACCTCTTTCAGTAAGTGCACTGTGTAACATTTTTGTGGACAGAAAATACAGAGCAGTGTGTTGACCTTCATTGCTGATCAAACTTCAGTTGCACCCAGATATAACTGATAGCAGGTCTTACCTGGATTTGCTTTCTGTCGATGCATGTAGGTGGTCACATGGAGGAGAAGTGAAATACTTCTATAATCTATATATCACAGATACCTGGATGGAATAAGAAGAAATAAGAAAAAGGTGTGTCATAGGGGAAAATGCACGGCAAATCTTTCAACTTCGAGAAAACATTCCCATAGTTCAAATATTTAATTCTACATGGAGGCTGATGCTGAACCTAATAAAAATCATCTAGATGGAGAGAGATCACTAGTACTATTTTACTAGTACTAAAATATCAGCACTCCTGTTGGTGTGCACTGTGCTCCTCGTACCTGGCAAAGCACTGGTTACACTGACCTCTCAGCCTGCTTCCCTTCCAATTGGGAGTTCTACAGGCATGACCAGAGGGAATCGTAGTGATACTACAGAGAAGCCTGTTTGCTTAAGAGGGCATATGTACATCTTTTAACAATCTGGTTGTGTACCTTCTTTGTGGGAGGATCCCTGACCTTATACAGAGAGGGACAAGTGCTAATTAACTTAATTCTGGGAACAGGAGGTGGTATGACCTTTTCCAAAGTGATTCTTTTGGGCTAGAGTTTACAGAGAGGTATTTGCTAGGACTGATGCCTGGGTTTGCTATGAAAACATTATTCATACAGAGGTGTAAAATTCCCTGGTGTGGCCGGGGAAGAAATTAACCTCCCAGTCTTTCTGGTTAGGGTTCATGGTTGCTTGTCTAAAAATTGTTGGCATGTTGTCCAGATTTGTGTTATTTGGTATCAAAACACAGTTACATTTTCTATCACATCTTTTAGTACTGAGCTCAGCAATTAGATCCAAGTTATTATTAGCCCATTGTCTTGGACACCACTCACTGGGTTGTTGAACACCCCATCTTGTATTGGCAACACAGGAAGAAATTAATTTCTGGGGAATTTATTTTTTCTGAACTATCAAGGTGTTAATTATTCTGGGCATCTTCCAAATTTCAGTATCTTTTGCCAAAGAAGTGGCAAGGCCTCTTAATGCCATCTCTTTGCTGTGCTCTCTCTGAGCAGCTCAGGGACACAATTGCAAGCACTGAGTGTGCCTACACCATCCGATTTTTGTTCTTAATACCAGCACTAAGCAATCAGTCCCAGTTGCTCCAGTGTAGACAAAACCAGAGGCAGCTACAGCACTGCCTTAGCAGCAACTGCAGAGAGCAGAGCTTATGGAAATGTGCCTGAGGTGAGCAGGACAGAGGGCCACTGGTCTGACTCTGCTGAGGAAATGAAATGCAGCCCCAGACTGGAGGCAAGTTGCTGTAGACCACTGGCTGGCCACGTGTCAGGCTCACAAAGCATTTAGGGCGCCTGGCTGCAGAGAAGTAGACAGAAAGCTGTCCATGGTGTCTTACAGCCAGAGAAAGGTAGGAAGGCAGCTGATAAAACTGAATTTTCCTCAGGCAAAGAAATATCTTTGCTCCCTGTTGCCTTCTAATGTATTTTTAAAAACCCCAACAAGGCAACTCTCCCTCATTCCCACCGCCACCCCCAATAACAAAAAAGCACAGGCTTGCTGGACCCTAAGAGAAACAAACCTAAGCACCTCTTTGGAAAACACTGCTGAGGCCTGCGGCCATCCCGCATTCCTGAGGCGGCTGCGAGCCTCCTCCCCAGCGTGCCTGCCCAGCAGGGCAGCGGCTCCGCAGGCCGCTCTGCTGCTGCTCCCTCGCTGCACCAACATGCCCGCGCACAGCCCCCGGAGGGGCTCGCACCGCTCCCCGCCGTGTCCGTAGCCACGTTTTGTGCTGCCCCTGCTCAGGGGAACAGAAGCAGCACCTTCATCATGCGGCATTTTCTGCCACATTTATTCAAAGGACAGCTCCATGTCTGAAGTGCTGCCAGACTGGGCTAAGAGCACCGCGGAGCAAACAACTGCCACATCCTCATCCTACTTCTTGTCACGGTACTGCAGTGAAGCTGGAAGTTTTTCAGCAATGTAACTAGGTAAGGGGTATTTATTTTGATGAAATGAAGGTAAAATCCCTATTTCCCAGTTGGTTTGACCCCTATTTACAAAGATCTAGCAATGCATGTATGTAGAAGAAATATTTACATGAGTGAAAATGTGCCCTGCTAATATTAAAAGGTGCACGGTGGAATTTTGCCTAAGGATAAAATGTCATTTTAATTGAAAGCTGCTGTAACTTGATAGGGCATATCCACAAAAGTCTTGAGGATGTACTTTAAAATACAGTTAAAGACAGAGACTACTCCCACCACTCTGTCTCTTAGAGCTACATGTCCTCTTTGATCCATCCATGGTGCTTACGATTCCTAAGAGACACGCATACTGCCAGTAGTCTGAGCTCATTAATATTTATATGATACCTTTCATCTGAAGATGTGTGCTTTGCAATTATTAATTAAAAACCATTTCACAAAACCCTGAAATTTAGCTCCATTTCATAGTTTACAAAATGAAGACCAAGAAAGTTTGTGTGTCCTTTGCATGAGATAAAACGAGATTAGGAATGTGGAGGCTTGTCTGCATGGACTTCTACTGTGCTGTACTTCTTTATCTTTCTTTTGCCAGTAACTTTGGACAAGGCAGCACAGGTTTCCTTTGACAATAAGATGCACCATAAGCCTGTACTACCTAGGCAATACTTAGAAGAGCAGTGAAGGGAGCCTTGTCTTTCATTCTGGTTCTTCACACAGTACTTGCTTGATTTTTAGAAAGTTTCTTTAAAAATACAACCTGGGAGCACTTTATCAGCCCTGCAGACCGCATCCCATGCGAACATTTACTTGAACATGTTAAACCTTTCCCTTGCACACTGTAGTTTAGTTCCCTTGTCAGAGCAGGTAGAAGGGATGGTGGGTTATAATCCGCACCAGACATGGGCCCTCTCCTCTCAGTCCTCCCTGGTGCTTATGGAATGAAGGAACTCGCCTCAGTGTGAGACTGATAACGGGAGGAAGGGCTTGCCATGCGATTAGACCAGTTCACTGTAAACACCTAAGTTGCACAAGTAGCTCAAACTTTGATCTTTTTGTTGTGGAAAAGAAATCTGAGACTCTAATACCTGCCCTCAGTAACAAACAAGGAGGTGGACATTACTCAAGCCAAACTGTGGAAATGTAAATATAGTTAAATATGATCAAAATGGAAAAAGCACTTCTTTCTTCTTTATCCCCTGCTCCCCAATGTGCTGCCTACTTTTACCAGGGGCTCCTACTCTGACTTGCCTAGCTCTGTTTGTGAATGCAAGCCCCAGTCTCACACCTGAAACACCCAAATCCAAATGCTCCCGAGTGCTGTCTGGGATAAGGTTTAAGCCACAGGTGTAATTAAGCTTTTAAGTGGTAAGCCTATTTAGTTAGGGGCACACGTAGAGCTTGCAAAAAGCTGGGAGAAAAGTGATCAGTTTTTCAGTCTGATACTGGTTCCTGAAATACTGCTGAAAGGGTTAAGAAGAAGCTTACAGCATTTGTGATTCTCCTAATATTCAGTGTAACAACTCTCAGAACAAGGTCTCTGTGGATGCATCTGGCTGTCCTAGTGAGGTGGGATTTGATTTTAATTACAAACTTGGTCATGGATTATCAAAATGATGGTTTTGCTGAAGCCTTGGGCACACTCTTGATAGTCCTGTCTTCTTTTTCTCTCACGCCCTCCTTCCAAAATCTGCCTGTGCAAACACTGGGGCAAAAGGATAAGTTTCATAAGAGTGCAGGCTGTTAGCCTGTGGTCTCTTTTACTATTGGCATTTAGGCCTTTGATTAGATCTTTAGAGGAAAAATGTCATAGTAGGTTGTCTGGTAAAATGCTGGTGAATATTTTAAGATGCAAGTGTTCCCAGGCATTCAATGAGCATAAGAAAAATGGGGGATGTGAGACTTCAGTGATTTGTCACCATTCTGACTTTTTTGCACTGTCATAGCTTTGCTTTTACAGTCATTAGAACAGCATGAGACCTTTGCTTTGCATAGCCTTGAGTTCTTGGGCAAGGATTTAAACTTGGAACGTTAAGACATGTTAGTGAGCATGTCCTAATTAGTCTCTTCCTTGGCTACCACATCCTCAAAGGCCACGAGCCTTACCTACGCCATACCTCTCCAACACCTTCAACAATATAACATTTTATCCTAGTCTAGACAAAGTCTTAAGGGTTATGTTGTCTAGTCAAATAATCACTCCTTTTAGTGGGAAAACTGCTTTTCCTTTAGGATTTTTTCTCTGTTTTTTCCTCCTTGCTGTCTCTTTTCTCCTCCTTCCCCCTGCATACCTTCCCTGCAGCAACTCCTGTTCCATCTGCTCTAATGGAAGCATTAACTATTTAATTGCTGATTAGGAAAATCTCATCACGTGGGCTTTGCAACAATACTGGAGTGGGAGGCAAGAGGAAGGAGATGTGTGAGTTCCCAGTTCTGTATCACAAGCTGACCTGGGAGGGCATGAGTCATTCTTGACGCCATGAAGGTGTTTAACATCTCTTCAGTCTAAGGGGTACAACAGTCGAATGGGATTTGGATGTACCTGAGCCCCTGTCATCTCCTGCTGCTGAACTTGCTATTTGACCTCGAGCAAACTAGGCTGGGTCTTTCATCCCTTAAGTGGATAGAGGGCAAGTACTGTAGCTAAGTGCTTTTTGATTCTTAAATGCAGAAAACATATTCATGCAAAAGACTAGTTGTTTTTCTTGTATAGTAAGAAGTACTGTGAGGTTTTGAAATCTTTTCTGTATGCTTCTGCACCAAGTTGCAGAGAGTGGGATGAGAAGCTGGAGGAGATCTGCAGTTCTCCAAGCAGTGAAAGCCTTTTTAGCTCTGCATTCCCAAGCAGACATATGGGGCTTTTGCCCAACTGACTTATTTCCTTGTGTGATGCAAATTCAGCTGGTGGCCCCCTTCTCTCCCCCTGGCATCTGCTATTCTAAGCATTCGCGTGGGTTATCAGCATTTCAGCTCCTCTTTGCACTTCCAGCACCCAGTTGCCACAGTGGGGTGTAGTCTGTAGTACGATACTTGTGAAAACTCGGCAGACTCGGAGGGGGCGATGTGGTAAGAAAAGGTGTGCAGGTGGACTCTGCAACCCACGTAGTCAGTCTCTGCCCTGAGGGCTTTCTGTGGCTCGTCGTAATTGCCAGTTTCTCACTTGGTTTTGCAGGACTCTGAAAGTTGCGTTGGAGATGGGAATCGGACCTTTTCCATTCTGTTGTGAAAGAAAAAGGACTGAAATATTGGGATAATTGGAGAACTAATGAAATTGCCATTGTAAAAGACAAGAAAATGGTATTCATAGCAATTAGCAAGGGAAAACATTTCAGTCAGACTGAAACTATTTTCTCATTTGTTTGGGGAGTTTATTGTTAGCAGATGTTTAATTTCCATAAACAATTAATATTTGGAAAGCTTAAAATTATTTTTATATATGTAAAAACCCCTTGTATTTTACTTCAGTGATGGAGTAATCACTCACACAATGTCCCCTGAAAGACCCCACAAAGGCCAGAACTGGCCTTCTTGATTCTTTCAAAGGAAACATAGGTTTACATGTAGGAGAGTGCAGAGCAGAGGGTAACTCTACGTATGGGCACAGAATGGAAATAAAGGGACAAAATACCTTTGAGGAAAGGGACAAAACACGCCAAAATACTTCTCTTGCTGTCTACCTCTATCACTAATAACCCCTACTTCCTCTCCCCCAACCCCACATTAAAAAAAAAAAAAAAATTCCATTTAGAAAACATCCTTGCAGATCACGTGGCAGCTGGCAAAGGCTGCTGCCCCTTCTGCCAGAGGCAGTTTAGGCTCTTGAAACAAAGCAAACTGGGTTGAAATTCTAGGCATTAAAAAACTAAAGCAGCTGCCTTCCTGACATCCTGGGTTGGACTCTGATTTCAGTTTCGCTTCTGCTAGATCTTGGGTAGTGTCATTGCTACGGTGTAACTGAAATGAGAACTGGGGCTGCTAATCTTGACATTGGGTCACCCAGTGGTAATCCATTTGTTATCTCTGTTACATTTGTGAGAGCACACACACCCACTCCCTTTAGACTGCAGTAATTTATTTGGCCTATTTTATGTTTGATGGTCACTTGAAACTGTACCTCTTGCCTGTCAGCAGCTGTAGATGTTTTGCTAAGTGACGATCTAAAGTGAGACTTCCTTGTGCAAATGTGTATTTTGGACACTGTCACCAGAAATCCAGTGGCTCTCCTCTCTCCCTACCCCTCTCTCCCTGTCCCCTTCAGCTGTTTAGATTTCAGGACACATGGCTTAAATGAACGTATGCTTGGAGTTTGCAAAATGGCTTGAATGACAGGAGAAATCGGATCACACAATGAGAGTTCAGAACCCAGCCACCAATTGGTACAGCAGGAGTCTGCAGCTCTCTTACGCTCATTATGGTCTCAGCATAACATCCAGCACTGTGTGTTTCTCACGTCCCCTCTGAAAAATGGGCATGCAATGGAAAGGAGCGGGCGGAGGAATGTCCCCCTCCCTGCGAGCGGGGCTGTCAGCCCCCGCTCTCTGTGCTACCCCCAAGGCCTGTGGGGAGCGGGGTGGAGAAGGGCCTGCTCACCTTATTGTGCCTTCTTTGCTTACGCTGGAGAATCTCCAGCTTATCCTGCCAGTGCAGTGACTGCATGTGGAGGAGGGGGAGAGGTTGTGTTGCAAGCTCTGAGAAAATTAGTTGTCTCTATTTTATCTTTTGCAGCTGCAGCACTTTTTTTTTTCTCCCCTCATCATTCCCCCCTCCCCATGCGAGTGGTATGTCTGAACCATATCCTTCAAAACCAGTTTTCTAAGCAGATTAGATGGGCAGCAGAAACAGCTATGCAATCAGGCAAAAATGTGCACTCAAGCCTTCATTTCACGCAGTGGCCAAAGCAGTGTCTACCACCTGCATTTTTTTACTTCATTCTCTCCCTTTGCTGTTATTCTATAGTGCTGTTGTCTGTCACTGTTGTAGACTGAAACAAAACGCTCGTTCTGATCCTTAATTATATAAAAATTAGGGAGGGGAAGGAAGTTGGGTTCCACACTAATACTCATTAACATGAAACATAGAGCATGCTTCTGAGCTGGCATGCTTCACCATGCAAAGTGACATTTGCTCCCCGTGAGCGTGGGGAAGGGTAATCTGGGGATTACTCTCAGGTCCTCTAAGACCAATCCTCCCCTGACCAGTCTGGAAAACCAGTGTCTCAGTTTACTGCTCCTTTGAATTCAGTATACTCCCCTGGACTGCCACTGCAAGTGAATTTGGTCTCTTGCTACCCCATATCTTTCAGTGCTCCCTATCAGCCTTGTTGCATGCTAGGAATCTGACAATAATGGTCTTCACCTGCTTTGAGATATCATGGGAACTCTTAAGCACTGGAATTGGTTTCATGCCTGGTCTCTTACAGGACAACGAGCTGAATTTGGGACTAAGCTCTCCAGACAAGTTTGGAAACCTTATGTCTTGTTCAGTGTGGGTGGAAAATAGGGATAGGTTAGTGGGCTGAGTGGCAAACCTGAGGAAGAGAGAATTGAGTAAGCCTTGGCTGGCTTCCAGGAGAGGAAACAGAGCAAAATGTCCCAAGAGCCAATTGTTGCTCCTCTGGAGGAGAGGCAGGAACCCAGAGCAAGGTGATCAAGTAATGCTTCTTACTGTGAGTCTGGAGAAGCAGGGAAGAGAAGTTGTATGATAAAACTAGAAAACAGAAATTTTGGGTTCAGGCTGGGGGAGAGGGAAGAGAGAAGGCGAGAAAATAAACCTTATATTTTCTATAGAGAGTATGAAGAAGGAAAGAAAGAGAAACTAAACTGAAAACTTTGGTGTGCTTTGTAGGGTAAGAAAGAATCTACTATAAGCCCAGACAAAGAAAATTTTATTTGAAATACTGGTAGAAAACTGTGTTTTAACATGTTGGCATGGTGCACTTAATTATCTTTTGCTGATCCCTCAAAAGTAAAAAATTACTTTGAGAAGACTTAAAAATTGCAAACAAGAGAGACTCAATGTTGCTGGCAAAAAGGGGGTGAAAAAGTGGGTGGAAAGCTGGTTGAATGTGTCGACCATAAAAGCGGTGAGATACGGTCAAAGAGAATTCAGGTTTTAAAACACAAGGAAATGGTGCAGAGATATTTCTCACACTGACTCGTAAATAGCATCTTTGGGTGTGCAGCATTGCCGAATTTACCCTTGTTACAGGGGCAACTTACAGTAAGTTCCCACCATAGCCATACACCATCTGTTTGAATTACTTAGAGGAAAGGTTCTCTCCTTATTCCCCTTCTATTAGATGTGACAGATTAATGTCTTTGAGGGCAGATCACTGTTAGGCTAAATCTTTCTCTGGTTATGATTCCTTATAACTGTAAAACAGTCACAAGGTTATGGGGTTTAAAAAGAGAACTTTATTGCCGTTTCCAACACTGAAACTACAGGCTAAGTGTCTCTGCTTTTCTTTTTTTTTCAAGAGCAAATCAAATCCATCCATACAGACAAACACTCTGCCTTCCCTCAGATATACAGACGTGAGGGAAGAGCACACACTACTAGAGCTGCATTATAGAGTCTACAAGAAAATGACTAAAATAGCTTTCTGTGAATGCATACTAATCTTCCCTCTGAGTCTTCTCCACTTGTTTTAAGAACTGTTTGCTGAGCATGAGTTGGTGGCACCCCTAACATTTGGGGCAGAACTCAGAGCCTTCAGCAGCTCCACCAGCAGTTGTTTCTACCAACTGCTCATAAAAGCTGTGCCCGTGCCTTGGCTTGAAGCAGCAAGGTATCGACTGATCAGACATCTGTTGCAAACCCCCTGGTTCAGTACTCGTCAGACTCTAAACTAGTCGTTAAACTCGGCTGATGAACTAAATCCTGCAGTCCTTAGGTCATACCAGGAGCTGTGCAGGAGGCAGAAAGGTGCTGATATTGCTATAATTTAAGTTCCCTGCTGAGGAAGTTTCTGCAGGAGTGAGATTTGTTCATGGTATTATTTTTAAGCCAGTTTGTAAGAATGCTGCTGTGGTCAGTAGGAGACTGATCTGAATTTTCTTTGGAGTGGCTTTTTCAGGGAACAGTGTAGTTTCTTTAAATTGGAAATGTTGTTTTTCTCCTAGAAAAGCACAATGCTAGATTTCTGATCACCTGTAAAATTAAAAAACTAGCTTTTACCAGAAATGTTACATTGACCTGTCTGTGCTGCCTGAATGGGAATACCTCTTTGTTTTGCTTTTCTCTAACTGATCTAAAAGGCTTCACTTGGGATTGGTTCAAAACATTGCATTGGATTCCAGGTCATCCTTGGCTGCTCAGAGAACTGTTGACTGAGGTACCTATTCTGCTGGACTCCATGGGCCCTGGCCTTCCCATATGGCAGCACAGGTCTCCCAGGGGCCATGCTGTGCCACAGGAGACCTCAGTGTGTGCTTTGGGAACTGCCTTCCAGCACGGGAGTCTCACCTAGACGTGGGGCCAGGGCTACCATGCTGCCAAGCTGCAGTGACTGGGGCAGTGCAACACTGTGGGAAGAAAAGCAGCTCAACATTATACTGACTCAGAACAAAATTTCTCAGGTCAGGTCACCAAACCAAAATGAACTAACTTTGGTTTCAGTAATGTAAAATATTCCATTTCAAATGACAGAAAATGCACTGGTGTTCACAAATAGGTTTCCTTTTTTTTTTGTTTCTTTTTAAACTTGTGAACTTCCATTCTACATAGTCTCTAATTTCAGTTTTTCTGCCTGAATCGGGATGAGAGCAAATGCTGAAATACTGGAATTTCTTCCTTTCTGGGGAGGAGACAGCTGGTGAATAAGAGCAACCAGTTTCAGGGTTGGGACAGCTGACTCTGAAGCCCTGTACACTGGAGCAGAGCAGGCGATGGAGGGGCAGATAGGCCACGGAGGGGAGGGGAACACAGCGCCAGAAGGAGGGAAGTAGGAGACAGGAATGAGAAACAACAATGAGGGCTAGAACAAAAGATAAGGAGGAGAGAGCAGAAGTTTCTACTTGGTTCCCTGGGCTCTGTTTCTGAGCTGTTACACTGCTAGTCGTGCCTGGCTCAGCACCCTGTGCTTGGCTGAGTGTCCACCAGATGTGTGGGAAGATGCCACTCCAAGAGCTCCTGTCCCAGAGCACAGGAGGAACTCCTTGGAGAGGTCAGGAGCTGGGTGAGGTAGAGGTGGGGGGTCACAGCAGTGCATGGCCAGGCAGTGCTGCAGTGTTTCACTTCTGCTTGCAGAGCAGTTGTGTCCTTCTGTGCACATGGAACAGGGGTGAATGCAGGATCAAAAGCTGAGCACTTCTGAGTTCTCATCCTGGCTCTGAACAGGGCACTGCAGCCCTTGTGAGTTACAGACTCTCTGCCACTGAGTCTTTTTCTGCTAAGTAGAAAGCACAGGGATGGGTCTAGGAAGGAGCACTAGTGACTGTTCCCAACACTGCAGAGTATTTATTATTTAGCAAGTTTCTTGGCTTTTAAAAATAAACCAAATTGATACACTCCATCCATCAGCAGTGCCCTCGAGGAATGAGTAGCTAATTAGAGAGCAGGACTTGTGAAAAGACAAACCTGGGTTATGCACAGAACAGGTTTCTCCAGTATTTATTGCCTATGTTACTGGCCAGGCTTCCTTGTAAGTAATAGTCAAATAATCGGCCTGGGTCCTTTTGTGAATGGCTTGAGTCTGTGTGGTCCCTCCTTTGTTAGAGCAACTCATGGCTTCTGAAAGCTTCTGCACCCCCTGTTCTGAACAGCAGAGCCTGGTGGCACCAGCTGCTTCTGCCTGGAAGAAACATTTGCATGTGACATTAAAAAGAAAAAAGCTAGTTTCAAAATGTATTTTCTTCTCCTTTTCCCCTCATTTTTTAGCCCTAGTTCAAACTCTGGAAATATTTAAAAGATTAATATATTTAGCTTTTGCTACAAGCATCGTTTAAACAAGTAAAGCTTAAAGAGGAAAGAGAAATCTTTCCTTCAGAAATAAAACAGCAGTCAGTGTTTGGAAATATTTTAACAATAGACCATATGGGAGTCCCAAACTATTAAGCATTATTATTCAGAAGGCGGAAAATGTGGTTTGATATTCAATTGATATACAGCATAAATGAGAGCCGCAGACTCGGCTCCCTTGAGCTGGGATTCAGATGTTCTCTTGAATATAATAACCAATGCTTTGGCCTAGTTCCACAGAATGCATCCAGCCTGCTGATCACAAGCCAAGAAACTGTAGGCTTTTTTTCCCCTTCCCCTCTCTTCTCCAAACTACTTTCCTCTCCTGCCAGCATGAGCTTTTGGCCTGAATATAAATCTCCTGATACTGGATGTGTATAGAAAGTGGGGAGGATGCTAATGGTGCACAGCAGTGGAGCTGTGTGTGTGCATGTGTGTGTTTGTTTTTCTTCTGCTTTCATGATAAGGTTTTCCCCTTGCAGTGTGCTCTCGGGGGATTATGTTGGTCATCCTAGGTGGGAGCTTCTTTGTTCATGTTTCACTGTTTGTTTCGTAGTGCTGTGGGAGCAGGTGAATATCTTTTGGGGTTACTGTGAAGTGGTGCCAGAGACCATGAGAGTGTGGAATTTATTGGAGGGAGAGACTGGAAGTGGTTTCAGTTTCTTTCAGCTTTTTTTTTTTTTTTCCCTGTTTTGATTTGCATGTATTTATATTTGCCCTTACCCACTTCTATCACATCTCTGTTAACTTTCTCTCCTATGAGGGGAAAAACCCATAAAAGCTGCTTATAAAATATTATGCACTGTGCTGCTTTTGCACACATGTACCACATGTACATGGACTAAGATTGTCTGTATGCAAAAGAAGGCTGAAATATTGATACTGTGATCAATTTATGGCAGACTAAATCACCTATTTTTTGACACAGGATCCCTTTGGTGACATCCTCAGCTGTGTTGGGTCCTTTCTTTTCTGTCTTCTCAGGATCTCTGTGGTTTGTGATTTCCCCTGAGTAGGCAGGAGACACCAGCATTAAGGTATCTTGCATTTTTCTCTAGAAGTATGGTGAGCCCAAGAAAAAAGACTCCCACTTTACGTGTGAGTCCAGGAATGCCTCTCATGTAGAACACTGGAGAGAATATAAATTATGCATGCTGAATATGAAGTTTAGTTTTGGCTTATGTCTTTTCTCCATTTCTTTTTTCAGTTGTTCATGATAGCTTAAATTTTCCGTATTTTTGTCTCAACCCACACTGAAATTTTTTCCTTTGGGGAAAACTGGAGCAAAATCAATTTTAGTGCAATTTTTCAAGACTCCTTGACTTGCACTTACATCTGTTTGGTGTGGGGGAGTGGAATTTTATCATAAAACGTTTGATTTATTTAATGTATTCAATAAGCATCGAAGATGTGCCAGGTACTTTCTCAGCCCTTTTGGATGAGAAATCTTGCAAGCTAAGAACTTAATAAACAAAGAAGTTCCAGAACTCCAAATTTCCCTGCTGTTAAGGTCTCCACATATCTAAGGAATAAACCAAGTTTGAACAAAGTAGATCCTAAGACTAGTAAAGTACAAAATGTCACAGGCAGTAGTGATGAGATCTGTGATTGAAACAACTATTTTTTAAACATATTTCCTGATCCTGTTATCTGCCCAACTTAAAACAAACTCAGCTGAGATGTAGCCATGCAGCAGCTCTACTTTCACAGAATTCACAGGATGACTAGGTTGGAAGAGACCTTAAAGATCATTGAGTCCAACCCATGCCCTAAATTAATTCATTCATTGCAACTGTGAGTCTGTTTCTGTTGGTGAAGCTGCTATTATGGGTGTGTGATGCTGTACCAAGGGCTCATCGAAACAGGGTCATTGACTGAGACCAGGTAAGTTACAAATTGAATGGAGGAGCTATTCTCAGTTAACTTCATCATCCTAATGAAGAGGCCATTTGGAATAGTTAATGAGGAATAGCTGTTCTGGAATAATCCCTTTTTAAGACAAACCCTCACTGTTTCTATAATTGCATTCCAGGAAGCTATTCTGTTCTGAATCAGCATGGGATAGAATGCCTAGAAGACGTTCAGACCAAGCACAGCTAGGTGAGTGGGCAATACACACTGGGATGCCCTATTGCAGCCATTCCAAGTGAGCAGCAGAATAGCCTAACTGGTTGTCTGTACATCTCTCTAAAAGGCAACTGAAAGTAAATATGAAAATCATGGTACAAAGGCCTCTGTCTTAGCAGGGATGAAGTCTGAGCTGTCTGTTACTGTCTGAGCATTAGCCTGGTGTTACGGACAGAATGCATGTCTCAACCCGTAACTGATCACAATTTGATTAAATGTTGGGGTGTGGAAAGGACTTGTGTGTTTTTTCCCAATGTGTATATTTACATCATTATGTGGGAGCAATCAATTTATCAAAGCCATCTGATTATTCAATAGTGGGAAAAGACAATTGGTTGGAAGAAAATGTGTATTGTTTTTAAGGTGGATAGAAAATTGGTTTAAAAGAAATTAACACAGTCCCTTTCTTTTGAAGAGAACAAACTAATCAAGGTAAGGGAAATCCAGTAATTTATAATTGCCAATAATTTAAAATGCCATGAAAATTTTCCTGCAGCATAAAATTTTGTGCTTGTCCTTGCCAAGGAGGATGGGCTGGAGCAGAGGTGGTGCTCTTGTGCTTCAGTACATTGTAGTTGTGATGTAGCTGCTGTTAATTCATAGTTCTCTTGACTTTTGGAATTCCTCCATTCCCTTAAAAGGGAAGGTGGCAGACTGGAGTGGAGAAGCTCCAACTGCAGCCCTCTGGATGTTAATCCACCCCGACTTTCTTAAGCCTCCTACTTAAATCATTATCTTAATGAATCACCATTGCTGCTGTCTTCAGTGCTACACAGGAACATGCAAATTTTAAACAGCCTGGGGGAAAGCCCTTTTTGTCTGTAAAGTGCTCTGATACTTGCATTTAGATGTTACCATGATAGGTACCTTGGATACTACTTTCTGCCTAAACCTGTGGATAGATCCTGGGGTGTAGCTGTCCCCAGGGCCTGCTGGGCAGCTCTGGGCTCCCTGAGAAGGGATGGATGTGATGATTCTGCTACTGGCAGGGAGCAGCAGCTTGAGCTCAGGCGGTTGAAGCCAGATCACTCCACCAGTCCAGCTGAGGGCCTCTTGCCTGTGCTTTCCTGTAGCTGCAGAATGACAAGAAGATAGGGGAGTGAGGATGGGGGTCCCTCCTTAGCTCTGCAACTGCCATTTTCACTATAGGCAAGTTTCTTCATCTCTTCACTTGAATTTGTTTCACAGCTAAAATAAGCCATGCAAATGTTCATGGTTCAACTAAATTTTCTCCCAAGTAGGTATCAAGGAATTTGATGCAAAAGCAAAATTACCAGCTTGCTAGAAAAACATTTGTTTAAGGAAAAACTGAACACAATGAAGCCACTGCAAACTGTCTCCAAGACTTTCAACATTGTGTTGTCCAAATTTTTCCCTGATGATTCGATCTGGCTACACATTGAGCTCTGCCCACTTCAGCTCTCCCAGCTGATCACTTGAGAAATCTTTATTTGTAAATGATGGATATGGAAAGAGAGCCATGTATAGCTGTTTCAGATGGCAAATGGTTATTTGTGGTTATTTACAACATGTGTTGAAATTTGATTCCTTTATTCATTAAACCAAGAGCTGGAGAAGCTGTTTCATGCAAATGTCCTAGATGATAAGAAGTACCCTTCTCAAATTGCAAAGTCGATTAATCCATTGTCCCTTTTCTGAGGCTTAGAAATAGAGTCCATTCCCTTACTATGGGTGACTTTTCCTCACTACTGGTAATTCTGCTTCTGGAGCAATGGCAGGATAAATGTGGAAGATACCAGGTGAACAGAAATCCTTTAGTTTCCAACTAGGAGAGGACCTTATTAACAGAACTGAGCTTAAATGCATTTTCTGTGATAACATTATCAGTTGTCAATTCCTGTTGGGAGAGTTATACCCACAAGAGGACATAACTCAAGGAGGGCATCCTCACTCCCTCATTCTTCTCAGCCAGATATTCTATGAAACAAGTTCAACTGGAGCTAGATACTTTCATCTAAGAAGAATGCAGCTTCTCAGTTGGTTACCAAAGAAAGGAGATGTGAACAAACAGTACATGCTGACTTTTTGTAGCTCAAAGCCTTGACAGGTGTCCAGGTGTAAGGTAGGAGATATGATCTGCTTCCTCACCTGTTTGTGCACTCCTTTCTGGAGAACGGCAAAGAACTAGCTCTGTGACTCAAGTGACTCAGACTTTTTTCCCTGCTTGGTGTAGCTCTGAACAGACTGCCACTTTCTTGTCATAGTGTTTTAAGGCACTCTTTGCAAACTGCTTTACAGTGATAACATTTTTGCTTACTGTGAGCAGGCTGTTGGGTTTTCTGCGTTCAAGCTCCTGGCTGGTTTTGATCCCTCATGAGATGGCCACATTTTATAATACAGGGGGTAAAGTAACTGGGGAACCATCTCTCAAATTCAGCACCATGTGAAGTATCAGAGTAGGGATTTCAGAAGAAATATCAGAAGGGAGTTGTACATATGTGTATAAATGTGTGTGTATATTGTCCATATATTTCAAAGGAGAAAATAGAGATGACTGACATTTGAAGCTGAGTGCAAAACTTAAACACAACTTTTTCTCATTCCAGTCTTGGAAAGTCATGCTGATGGGTGTGGGCAGGTCTCTGGCTGACTTTCTGAATTGCCTTTATGTCAGAACTTCAACAAGGGATTTGGTGCAATTTCTCATCCTGTTATGTAAAAGGATGTTCTATCCCACATAGTTTCCTTAGGAAACTGAAGGAAAGGGATTCTTCTTCACAGATCTTAACACACCCAGTGTATTTTTGCAGGCACTGTGTGCAAAATATTCAGTAAATGAGATATCCAAAAGGAATGTTTCAATATGCTGAACTGGTTTACTTTATTCCCCCAGCTTTTGCATACTGTCTTGTGCTTGTGGGTAGTTGTAGGTTTTTGTCAATGTACAAAGGTTGTTATTTCTATAGTTACCTCATTCAAATTCAGAGGTTTGTAACTGTGGAAGTAAAATGTGTCTGTGCTATTATTTTGTTAACGTGTCTTGAGCTACTTTTGTTAACTGTGTGTTCATAAGAGTCTGTTTGCTCAAATTACCTGCTTGGTTTTCTGGTCGGGTATGCTGAGATTCAGTATTTCAGTTTATAACTTTGGTTTTTGTTATTTTTCTCCTGATGCGTTACAACTGCCTGCCAGAAATTCTGAAACTGTGGTCAAACAAACTGCTCTGATGTTTCCTCCCAGTGTTTGCTAATTCAGCAGCACTTGAGCTGTTTATAAGAAGCACAGAGAAACCGCAGCTGGGGACTGTGGATGGCAGTGCTGGATGAACAAGTGATGCACACAGCACTGCACAGGTAGAGGGGTTTTATCTGCAAGCATATCTGTCATTAATTTTAAGGCCTTTAGGAACCATGGTAGCTCAGCTAAGAGAGGGCAGATAAACCAAGCAATTATATGGAGCAGCTCTGTTTGGTGAAGCACATCTTTTGGGATTAGCAGGGGCTCATGAGGCAGGGTAGTGATTTGTGCATTGCCCTGCCAAGTCTGACTGATCCTTCAGGACAGTCACTGTAATGTGGGGCCTCCTGGGAAATTTCTTAAGGTTGGTATATTGGCTGGGACAAGACTGAGAAAGTTTCCTTGGTTTGTCAGTATAGATTTTAATGCAACAATGCTCCCCCCTGCTTGCTGGAGAGAACCACGTCCTTTCTGCTTCTCTGCTTTGTGGACCTTCCTGCTGGGTCTACAGATGAAGAAAAGTCATGAGCTTTGAGTGACTGCTAACTGCTGTGCGTTTGGGAAGGCTTTGAAAAATGGCAGGGATTTGAAAGCTGAGATTTTGACTGACTTGAATTGGGTAAAAAATTTGAGAGAACTTTGGCAGCAGTTGTTGGGAGAAGAAAAATATCACTTGTTACCTCACAGAGTACTTAAGAGCACTCTGAAGTGAGTCCCCAGAAAGTTCTTGCAGAGAGATGAATGGGCAGCTGGGAGGAAATGCTGTACTCCCTGAAGAAACAACAAACTCTGGATGTTTACCCAAGCTGGTAAACCAAACAGAAACCATCAGTGTGCTGCTAGGTAAATCTGTGGTGTGCCGGTGTCTGTGCAGTTCTAATCATCAGCTTTAAAGGTAGTGGAGGGCTAGGGAAGGTCCAGAGAAAAGTCAGTCCCTGTGATTTCTCTTCCACAGAGAAGGGATGACTTATTACAGAAATTGCAGATGTGTTGTATTGTCATGAATGGGAAGGGGAGTAGGGAGCAATCCTTCACAGTTCCTGTGTTTGCTAAATTGATTCAAAGCAGGCAAAGAGGAGGCACTCTGTCAAGCAGCAGTTACCACGTGAAACTCATTGCCACAGGGTGTTATGGATAGCAGAAGTCTAAACAGATTGAAAAATCGATGAAGGACAGATAAGTTCTTATTAAAAGTGATGGCCTGGATGCAACCTCTGGATCAGGAGATCTTTAACAATTGTACAGGGTGTAAGAAGGGAAAAGACTGCCTGTATTCTGTGTCATTGCTTTTCCTCCCTCTCTGCCATCCCTCACTTTTTTTTTTCTTTTTGGCCCTATTCTGGCTACTGCTGAAAAATAGAGAGAGCTAGACCTTTGCTCTTATAACTTGGCTATTTTTATAGGTCAAAACTAGAAAGGAAACCAGCTACCCTGCAGTGCAGGGAACTAGTTTTGCCTTGCAGCCTACAGGTGATGTAAGGCACACTGAAATGAAGAGCATTAGGAGTCAAATGCCTAAAAATGTATATGTGTTATAAAATGCCTCCGTAGCTGGCATATTTTTTTAAATTCTGAGTTAACAGGAAGCTGAGCTTGTTAATGAAGTGTAAGTAACTACAATGTTTTCAGTTGCTTTTTGCACTTTCTCCTCTTGGTGCTACAGTCACTGATAATACATGGGCATTTTTAACTCGCCTAGCAGTGACACCTTGGGTTGGAAGCTGAGGATGGCTGCCCTCCACAGAAAGGACTGGGAGGAAGCAGATAGTTGGGAAGGAGGCTGAAAAGATGATAATAAAATCCCTTGTATATGGACCAAAGCAGGAAAGTGTAACACAGAGGAGGGCTTGTAGCTGTGACGGCAGCAGCAAGAGTCGTTTGATATTTGGGAGGTGAAAGAATCAGTTTTACATTTTGCTAGATGAGTGTACTGTAATACAGCAGTGCCTCCTGGCAGGGAAAGCAATGTAATGTAAAGCAATACCGCGTGGAAGAGCAGTTGGAGAGCTGTCAGGAGCTGAGTAGCTTGGAATGCTTCCACGAGAAGCTGGGAGCAGCGAGCTGCGCTTGCTGCGGCGTGGCATTCCCCTGCCCCAGGAGGAGAGCGGCTGCAGCGCAGGCGTCACTCGCCACCTTCCAGCACGGCTCCGCTCTCTGGAGGAGGCTTTTCTAGGCAAAATAGCAAGAGTTCCCTTCTTCTCTTGGGAGATTTCTCTTCCAGCTCACAGAGCCCTTGTGAGTTCACATGCCAGGCAGTCCTGGGGCAAATGAGTTTGTACCTGTCAGCTGTCATCGCCTGCCACACAGGAGTACTCCAGGGCACAAGGCTGCCAAAGGGGTAGCAAAGGGCAGGAGCTCTCCAGAGTGGGCTACTGGATCTCTGGATTTGATCTGATGGGGTGAACAAGGAAGAAATGTCTTTTTTTTTTTTTTTTTTTAAATCTTTGTGTTTCCAGTGGGCTTTGGTGCAGGGCATTGGCTTTTATTCCAGTTTTTAGATTTTGGATATAGTTAGTAATCTTGTGGTTTTTACCTCCCCTCTCTCCTTGCCCCCAGCATTCTCCTTCCCTTCAAGTGCTCTGCCTCACTCTATGTATTGCTTCTATAAATTGCTTGGTATGAAGGGTCCTGTTTCTTACTTGAAGCCTCTGGATGCTATTAAGTAATTGGTGGAAAAGCTTGTTTAAACATCACAACTCTATGTTATTTTTTAAATAGCCTTTTGAGGTGGCTGAAATGCTACTGAAAAACTACTTTCCTTTAATACTGGACAAGGAACTTCATTAGGGAAGGGAAATAGTTCTTGACTATTTCCAAGTTACAAGTCATCTTTCTTTTAAAGAAGGGATGTGCAGTTCTATTCCACCTGGTTGCTTCTTCCTCCACACCAGCAAAATCACTGTTTATAGCAAGGATCAAAGAAGATTTTTTGGTTTTATACCTTCAGTGCATCCAGACTTTCTTTTGTCAAAAATCCATAAGAACGGAACAATGCATTCTGTGCATCTGCTCTCTAGCCACAGCTTGAAACCAGCAATACTGGTAAATTATCCAGGGAGATTATCTCAATGTCCAAGCTGCACACATGACAGTGGTTCAGCATGATGTAGGAGCAGGGCACCATGTCCAATACAGCACTACTTTTCCTGCTTTATCACCTCAGGCAGATTACTGGATGATGAACATGTGGCCATGGATGAGCTTGAACAGCCTCCTCCACCATACAGCTGGCAAAAGGAAGGATTTCATTTCAGGTTTCCTAAGCTTGACAGGTCTGTGCAAACAAAGTGTGAATTTTATAAATGGAAGTGCTGTCTTGGGAAAGAATAAACAAATAAGGAACTTAGTGCAGAAGTGGTTTGACAAATATAATGGATTATGAAGGCAAAAGTAAAAGTAGCATGGGAAGGTTCCATGCAAACATGTTTCTTCTGCACTTTGCACATAACATTGTGTTTGATCAGGTGAAGGTCTGTCGTCTGTTTCTCTGCCATCTTCCTGATAACAAATTAAGCTTTATCTTGTTGTTTTGGCATGTGCATTAAGATTTTTCTTGGAAATAAGATTTTTCTCTAATATAAATTGCTAAACAAAATATGGACAGAAGCAATCACAGCCTCTCAGTACACAGGCCAAGAAAAGTGAAGCAGAATGCGTATGGTAGGAAACGGATGGATCACCTCTTGCTTTTGTTGGTTTTAGTGGTCTTTGATGGCAGTTTGTGGGATATTGCACAAAAGTCAAATGCACTGTAGATGTAACAACTAAAATTTTACTACTGAAGTAACTACTGAATTGAACAATCTTTTTAATAACTAGGAAGAGAAACTTGAAATTACAATGGCTGCCTTAAGCAATTTTCACAGATCTTAATGAGCTTAGATCTGTCTTTATTTAGGCACTGCTTGTGTTTTGCCAAAGGTTTAAGGAAAGACAGAATGCTCAATTGCAGAAAGTTTGTCGCTGTACATGAGGAGCAAGAGTTTATTCTGACTGATGAAGATGCCTTTGCAAGGCAACCTTTAGGCTGTTTTTGCAGATTAAAAAAAAAAATCAGTAAAATATTTCAGTTGAGAAAACAGGGAAAGCTTACGAAATTCAGGATGCTTGTTCTCCTTTTCTAAGCTGGTGAATAAGAACTAGACCTAATGGGAGGCCAACATCTGGTAGCTCTAGATTTTGAAGGACAAGGCAATGTGAATTCAGTTTTAAATCATCAACTACAGCTTGCTTTTCTTTATGAAAGAGTTTGTTTTAAATATTAAACATGTTTGGACTTAAGTGCTTAGTATGGTAGATACAAGAATGAAGTAAAAAATTCTCAATGGATCGTGACATTTTGAATTTTCAGGCATTATGATTCAAATGAGAAAATGTCTAATGAAAGTCATTGGCTGATTATTAAAATTACAAAAAGAAGAAAAATGTCAGCTGGATAAATACCTGTGAAATGGAATAAATGTTTCAGCTGGAGATAGTGCAGCTCTGGTTAGCAGAAAATAAGACTAATTGAGAGCAGATTATATTTGGTTGCAAATCAATATGGTTTAGTAGTTACCAGCCACCGATCATCCTTCATGACCTAGAGTGTAAATGTAAAACAAGACTAAAATGGGTAGCTTTCAATTATTGTATTTAAATTCAGTCTCCTCTAACACTGAATGCTCTCTGAATAAATAAATAAGTAAGCAAAAGCACATTTAGCTGCTGGCATTGCCCTGGCTTTTCCTGTATTTGCAATGGTTTGATACACAGATAAAGGAAACTCCCTCTGTGTGTTCATATATGAAGTCTCTAATGGAACAGTTGATCTCTTTTTTTTCCCTCCCCTTCCTCTCTCTCATTTCCATTGCCCTCCCCCTAAATGGGGGCAAGGGAATTTTGAATTTCTTATGTTTTCAATACTTCTCAAAGTATGCAAGGCTGAAGATATCTCTGAATATAAGTGCACCTGGCCTCCTATTTTCCTGTATTCTGTATTGTTGATACAAACTGCAAGAGAGCCCTAAAGAGGTTTTTCCTATTTTTTTCCTGGTCATGTATTTTTTCACTGCAAATTTGAACATTAAAATTAATTATGGCCTTAGAGACAGAGAGTCCAAAGTGAAATAGCTTGTAATTTATTTGAACTCTGAAATTCTACCAGTTAAAGTTGTGTAAAACTTTCCAGTAGTTTATTTATATATTATTTTAAGAAAAAACACCTTAATTATGAGTCTGGTTGCTCAATAAAAAAGAACAGCTATCTGGCTAATCACTGCTGTGCTGTAGATCATTAATTTTCTTCTTAATAACAGTAGGATTTTTTTCCATTTTCTCCTTTAAAACCTTTGAATTATATAACAAATGTGCTTGATTTATGGGGACACTCTCTAGGATTTTATGCCCCAAGACAGGCACGTCATGAAATAGCTGGAGGTTGGTGAAGAACCTCAGCTGGATTAAAGGCTTGCAAGTACTGACAGGAGTGGGAGTTGATAATTTGGATGGAGGCCTGTACAGAGGCACGTGGACAGCTCTGTTCTCAGCTACTCCCACTTGAAGGAGTTGTTTTGTTTTGGTCTCACCTAGAAATTCAGACTTTCCCTATGGATGTAATAGATTCCTTGTAAGTTAGGCTTTTCACCAAGATTGGTCCATTCATTTTTACTCACATATTCTCTCCTAAAAGCTGTTGCAAGAATTGTTCTCTGGAAAATGAAAGCACTTAGCTGCTAAGGAGGACTAAAAAGGGCCCTACAGGCTCCACCTCTTAGCCCATGTGTGCTGCTCAGCAGCTTCTCACATCTGTTGGTGCTCTGGCTCCCTGATCAGTACTGCAAGATCCCTTTCATGATGGATGCGGGCATCCCCAACTGCACTGGGGCAGTTTTTCATGCTGAAGAATTCCTTTGAATTGTGATGCAGAACTATAGCTAAAACCAAGTAGCTCTTCCGGTTCTATTATCTGTGCCACTCATGACACAAAAAACATCACTAATGTGTTTGCTGCCATAAAAAATTTCTTACTATCTCTTTCAGCTGCTTAGGCCAGCAGCTAGCATGCTCCAAGGTTAGTGATGAATTAGGTTGAAATTGCCAAGGGGTGTCTTTCTGCACTGACTTGAAGATGTATGAGGCTCGCTCTCCTTTGTTCTTCCTTCATCCTGCTTTAGCCATACCTGCGTTGTGCCCTGTCAGCATTTTCTGCGTGGGAATGGCTGAGTGGACTTTCCTCTGTTAGCCGAGCATCTTTTTTTATTTAAAGGAGGTCTTCAGGGTGTCTATTTGGCATAAATTGGTTGAGAATTTTCTGATAAAAAGCACAGGGGAGGGAAAGAAAAGGATACTTGGAGTCTGCGCTCACTGTCTCCCGGCAGTGCCCCCTTCCTGCTCTGGAGGAGGTCTCTTGCTTGTCCCCTGGCGCACAAGTGCTGGGACGCAGCAGTGGCAGGGCCGCTGTCTGTCTGTCTGTCTGTCTGTCTGTCTGTCTGTCTGTCTGTTTGTCTCCGGGATCATGTGGCAAAGGGGCCGTGCCTGCGGCGAGAGTAGCTCCCCCCGAGCGAGGAGTCACAGGACACCGGCGGGGGTAGCTCCAGCTGGTATGCACTGGTACTAATATAATCCCGCAGGACTGTGTCCATGAGACACAAGTGTGACATGTGAGGTATTTAAGGAGACACACCTGTTCTAGGCACAGGCTGGGTATTGCATGCCTTGGAAATGGAAGGTTTTGGTGGAGCAGGGAAGACTCTCACATTTTATCCTCAGGAGGGCTTTGCTTTCTTCTTTCTCCCCAGTTGCACGTTATTTTATAATTCCCTAATATTAGGCACCCCTGTAGCCAGTTAGCACCAGGCTGTTTCAAAGGCCAGCCTGGTGTTTGCTGGAGAGAACAGCTTCTGGTCTGAGTGAGGGTTTGGGTGTAACTGCTCACAAGAAAGGGTAGAGAATTTGGAGAATGTCATCTATGTGTGGGGTTGGGTTTTCGGTCCTTTAGATAATTTAGATTTTGTGTTGTGTTTATCAGTATTTTTATTATAAGGCCTCTGTCTTGCAATTTAGAGCAGTAAATCACATAAAAGTCACACCATCTTACAAATTTTCTACAAAAATACTTTGTCACTTTGGTTTTAAGTCTGAGTGTATTTCCCTCTCTTCTTCCTATCTGCCCCCATCCCAAAAATTAATGTGAAACAGTTACTCTCCATAAGAAGCAGCAAGTAAATATAAACTAAATCTCATGGTTGCATAGCATAAAGAATTAAAATGCTTAGATTTTTATCTCTCTTTTTGAAGTTTATCTGACACTTGTTTGGCAGAGGATAATTTTTTCTGCTTTTGAAAAGGGGATGTGTTAAGATGAAGGAAAACGAAATTGCAGGGTCTGTCATATGACTTGATTCCATCTGTCTCTCATGTCTTTCAAGTAGAATGGAATTCTTCTCTCAAATTTGGTGTATACCTTTTTTTGATGTCAATGTGAAATCTCCTAGTTTGCCTTAGTCTTGTTCCACATGGCCCTTCTTTCCATGGATTCCTGTTCTTGGAGAAGTGTTAAGTGCTTGTTGGTTTGGGACAGCTCCCAGGATTGGGGCCAAGGCTTCTCCTACATTTCATAGATTGTTGTGTGGGAATAGTAGCAACTGGGCAGTCTTTCCCTCCCATCTTTATTTTAAATAAGATTTTCAGGTAAACATCCAGTATGTCAATTGTTTGCAGAACTGAAGTAATGGTAGGTGATGTAAGGAGGAGGGTTGTGCTCTAGCACCTGGTTAGTTTGGGCAGTCAGGTATTTTGGGGGAAGGTGGTAATTCTCTTCTGTAACGGCTTTGCACTCTGAGTGTAGTAACTAGTCCCTGAGTGGATGACAGACTCTCCTTCTCAGAAACTAAAGGTTGTTGGCAGGGGAGGAGATTCTGGGAATGGAGACCACTCAGCTCCAGACTCACTTGGCCCTTGGGGTCATTGACCCTTATGACAAGGGGGTATAAATATATATCTTTTTAATCCTAACCTGAAAGAGGACTGCAGCTATATGGTGGTGTTCAGTTTGACTAAATCCAAACCCTCAAATAGTTTTCCTTCCTTGTGGGCAGACACATTTTTGTACATATGAATGTAAAAATACCTTTGATTATGCTACTGAGAAGCAGAATATCTTGTTGTAAGGAAAGAATCATCCCCCTTTAGCTGTGGTGCCTCCCAGGCTGGCTTTGGGCCTCTGCAAATCACATTTTGCTGCATAGCCTAAGGTAGACACAGCCTCACTATCCCTGCTAGCTGGTAAAAGTGGGCTCTCCCTCGCCTCTGTTCTTACTGGATTCTCCCGAAGTTAATATCTGTGCAATCTAAAACTGAAGATATGTATTCTGGGTTGTTTTGTGATTTTTTTTTTTTTTGGGGGGGGGGGAGGTGGGGATTTGGTTTGGTTTAGTGGTGTTTTTTGTTCCTTAACTGCACCCTGCAAAATGTCCTGGCTGAGTTGTTTCCAAATTCTGGCATCTCCAGGGAAGGGGTTATAAATTGCTAATTTAAAGCCTGAAACAGGATAATTAACTAACCAGTTTGATGTAAATGGCTTAATGGGGCTTTACTAGCCCCTTTGAACTTAAAGTAGCACTAAAAAGTAAACTGTAAATACCTTCAAGGAACGTAGTGGCATGTTTGAATGTGGGGCTGCTTGGCTGTAAGGAGCAAGCCTGCTCAACTTGCCAGGAATCCACTGGGCTGTGTGACAGCAAACATGTCAAGGGGGTGAGGGGGCCAACTAGGCACCCCTTGGGGAAGGCTCTGCAGGTACCTTGGTTCTCAGGAAGCACACACACTCTGATAGATCAGGCTTTCAAACCTGTCCTGCCTGCTTTGGAAAATTTAAATCACAACCTCAGTTTAAATGCAACTGTAATGAATTTCATCAGGATTGAAGGAAAAAAAAAAAACAACAACCCAAAAACAAAACAGAAAAACCAAAACCCTGAGGGGGAGGCAGCCACTAGAGTCCACCCTAATTTTCCTGCAGTTCTATTTGCATTAAGGTCTTTTGGCAAGTCCAGGCAGAAACACTGATTACACTTTGTTTCAGAAGACCTTGTTACCGACTGAATCTGCTGAGACAACGTACTGCAGCCCTGCTGCAGATTCCAGTTTCTGATGCATTTGGGGGACTTTGGGGAGACTATCCAGACTTTCACTCTTGCTGGGCTGTTACAGAGTTCCAAAGGAGGAAGTCAACAACAACTAATTACCTAGAAATGAAGGTCATTACAAAGTGGCAGCATCTTGTGTAGTTAGACATTGATCTCACTTCTGACGATGGAAGCTGGGGTATTGGAGAGGAGAATTTCAGGCCCAAAGGCCCACAGGAATATTCCCTTGAAGCTCTTCCTGGTCCCAGTGCTGCTGTGCTCTGCCTTCTCACTGTCCATGCACCACACAGTGTCACAATTTCAAGAACCTTTTCTTCATTGCTCTTCTGTCTCACAACCATCTTTCACCTATTGCCAGCAGCCTTCCTGGATACCAGAGGATGTTTTGGGGGTTGAAGCACAATCCTCAGTTACTGCTGTGACCTCTGACACGTAGGATTTGGCTTTACAGCCAGCTTTGTTCAAGAGTGTTCCTGATCCTTGGCTGTGCTTTGCTGCCTGCTCTCTTGTGCTGCCCTGAAGACCGTGGGGTTTGTAAGGCTGAGCCAGACTAGGGCTGATGTAGAAAGAGGGCAAGACCTGACCTTTTAGGTGGTGGCTCTGACTTGGATGCCCTAAAACAGATCATGATGCCTCATCCTCTGTAATGATGGCTCTATTTTTGTGTGGTTTGGTTTGGAATTTTTTTTCCACCTGGTAAATAGTGTATCATTGGCAATGTTAATGCTGGCCTTTAAAAAAGCAGCATAAAAGCACTGAGATCTGTTGTAGAGGGCCATGATGCAGGAGTGCTACATCTTATGTTAAAAGCCATGTCTGCCAGAGGATTTAGCCCTGCACTCTAATTATTCAGGTGTCTATCGTATGCAAGGATCAAAATGCTCTGCTGTGGCCTTTAGAAGAGTTAATAACGTGGCACTTTGCTCTTACGTGCTGACTGAAGCAGTTGGCACCATGGTACTATACCTGCTTGCTGTGTGTGGGTTGGGAGCACAGCACAGGATTAATTTGGGGTTGTGTTGGCAAGGGTCTGTCAGCAGAGCTTGCCCAGCTGCCTGTGCTATGCTGGAGCTGTTAATGCTTTACTTTTATAAGCACTAACGTAGAGTACATTTTAAAAATTTCAAAATACTCACTGTTGGAGAGAGAGAGAGACTTGCAAGCAGAAGAGCTCTGTACACACAGTGTTCATGGCTGGAGACTCCCGTCAAGGAATGCCACAACACCTCAGCCTGCCAGCTTTGCTATCTTGGCATCTGACTGGGAAATGCAAATACTCAATCTTAATCCTTCATTCCCACATGCTGACATGTATCCAAGGGGAACTTCTGTGAATGTTGTTGTTATTTCCATATAACTTCAGCTGCTGCTTTGCTTCCCAGAACCTCCCCACCATGTGTCTCAGTGCAGTGTTTTCCAGGTCTTTTGGATTTGTTTCCCTAATGGAAGGCAGGCTTTAGTGTGCATCTCCTTATCAGAAATCTGGGCAAGGGAGTTGAGGGCACTTTCAGTGAGCTCACAGGTGATACTAGGCTGGGTGGGAGTGTTGATCAGCTGGAGGGCAGGAAGGCTCTGCAGAAGGGATCTGGACAGGCTGGATCCATGGGCTGGGGCCACTTGGGTAAGGTTCAACAAGGTTGAAAGGATGTTGTAGCCAGATGGGGCTTGGTCTCTTCTCCCAGGTAACAAGCAATAGGGCAAGAGCAAATGGCCTCAAGTTGCACCAGGGGAGATTTGGGTTGGATGTGAGGGAAAGTTTCAAGGAAAGGGGCATCAAGCATTGGAACAGGCTGCTCAAGGAAATGGTGGAATTGTCATCCTTGGAGATTATCCAAAGGATGTGTAGATGGGGTACTTGGGGACACAGTTTAGAGGTGAACTTGGAAGTGATGGGTTAATGGCTGGACTTGATTTTAGGGGTCTTCTCCAGCCTAAGTGTTTCAATGATTTTATGTGGAGAAGAGGAACAAACCCTGTGATTGGGTTGTTTTTGTAAGGCTCTTCTCTTTCTAATCCCTCTCCAACAAACCCTTCCACAGATTTTTAGACTCCTCACTAAATCCTTTAATAATGTGATAATAAAAAATCCCTCTTCTAATACACATTTTGTTTTGAAACCCACCAAATCCGACAACTAACTCTTATTTGGTTTGTTGGCTTAAGAATCACAGGGAAAATATAAGTAGAAATCCTGGGCCAAGACTCTGGACTCTGACTATCACTAGAGAAAGAACAAATTATGTGTAACGGTGTTTTCCTGACCTCTCCTCTGATTTTAGTAACATGAAAAATTTCATCCAGCTATTGCTAATGTTAGAAAGTTGTGTAAAAATTAGAACATAATGAAGACAAATTTTAAAGTGGTGTCTGCTGCTGTTCTTGGGTGTGTTGTCTCAATTGCCTTCTGCTTAAAGAGCAGCTGAAAAATCCAAGTTCTTTTCCAACATGTCAAAACCAACTTTTTCAAAGGATTCAGTAGCTGTGCCAAAGCACCTTGCCTATTTGTAAGCAAATGTGTAGGGTTGGGATTGTTTCTGCCAGGGCCAGCATTCACACAGGCAGCTGGCTCTTTTAAATCAATTTGATTAATTACTATATACCTCCTAATTTTTCAATAGGCAAGTCCCTGCTATTTCTTGCCTGCACAAGATTAAGCTTTCACATTACATACCCTGTTATAAGACTTTGACTGTCTGGAGTAGGTCTGGATGTGCAATGACTGCTCCTGGAAGGGTCTGGGGATTTGGCATTACTGTCAGGCTTCTTACAAGAGATTCCAGAGAAAGTAGGTGTGTGAAAGCCATGTTAGCATCTGTGATGGACGATACCTTGTGATAAGAACGGTGTGACTTATTCAGGTTCTTCAGCGGTGTTGGCTTGTCTTGTTTGGGATTTTGAGGTGGTTTTCCTGCTGTTAAAACATGTTCTTTGAGTGAAGTGCCTGCCAAGAAAATGCCTGGAGAAGGGAATAGGTTAAGCCAAGGTGGATTGACTTGGTGGATCAGGGAAAGCTGCACGGCATCAGAACCATCCCTATGCCTGGGGAGGCACGAGCCTCAGGATGTGTGTGTTTCTGAGCACCTGCACTGTGGTGGAACAGTGCCACAATTTATTCAGCCTTTTTCTGTGACAGAACTGCATGTGGCTGAATAATGTGCAGCCAGGGGCTGAAAGCAGCTGGATCCTAGATAAAGGTGTTTGGGAATGCACATTGTCAAGAGAGGCTTTAGTCCAAATGTATCCTCACTAAGAGTACTTTCTGCATCCTCTGGGCGTCTCTTGATGCTGTTACATCAGTGGGCTCTGCTGGAAGTGGTAAGGATGGAAAAATTTTACTTTTTCCTTCCACTCTAAGGTGTGGTATCAATGTTTGTTGCGGCTATGAGCAGAAGTTTGTATGTGTATTACTCCTTGAGCCAGATTCTGATCCTGTTTATGTAGGTGTAAAATTGCTGTGGTGTTCCATCTGTGTTAGGGAAGTTCTAGCCTCTCTGGCTGTTTTTAGGGTTTGGTTCTGCTTGGCTTTTTGGTTTGTTTTCTCCTTCCTTTAACCACTTTCCTTGCTGAGAGGGGAGAACTCCATGGGAAGTGATCCAGCAAAGTTTTAAAATAACCTTTTAGTGTGGGTTTGGTTTTGGTTTTGTTTTTTTTGAACTCTTGCTCAAACTTTTAAATATGTGAATTGTCTCTGTGAATTCTGAGTGCCTCTGAAACCTGCCAAGCCTAAATCTTGTAGGAGGTGTGGCCACATTTGTATTCTCAGAGCTCTCTGGCACAGACACCTGGTACACCTGTGTCTCCTGCTAGTTTCAGTACTGTCATAACTTCACCCCTCATGCCTGTTTCTCTGGTACCTCCTGTTTTTCCCAAGGTTATCTTCTAAAAATAGAATCTGTTACAGATTTTCACTCCCCCACACCCACGTAGAAGACAATAATTACCAATGAGATGGTTTTAATTATGCTGAAAGAAGAAGGGTGATGCATTCTGCTCTGGTCTTTGAGGCATTTTTTTTCTGGCAGGGAAAAAGCTTCACAAATTGCTTAGTAATTTCCTTAGGTGACAAATATAAAGTGAGTTGCTTTTGAAATACTTAATCTTGAGTATTTAAACATTTGCTAAATCATGGGTTATCTGAAGAAGAAAATTATTGTGTTTTGGCACCAGCAGAAGTCAATGCAAAGGTCTCAGTCTGAATAGAAAATATCTTAATTTCCTTAAGTGTTGTTAAACTGGTAGAGATAGCTGTGGTATCTGTGGCATTCACCTGTCCAGAATCCAAAGCCATGCTCAATCCAAATGAGCAGGGATGCTTTGGAAGATGCAGTTATCTGTCAGCAGCCAGAAATGAAAACATTTAGAGCATTCATAAGACAGAAGAAAACTTCTCTAAAATGAAAAAAAAAACCACCTGAATGAAAGCATGTAAGTGTTTGAGTGGATTATGCTAACTTTACTGTCCTCTAAACTATGCCTGCAGCAACCCAGAGCTTATTGCCATATAAACCCAGAGAAATAAAAGGGAAGCTGTCTCTACAGGCTACATGATGGAACTGGTGAGCAATTGCTCCAATAGTAGGGTGCTCTGTGTGTGCTAATTGCCTACAGATAGAAATGCTGTGTAGAGGAATCATTGCTGGTACACTGACACAGGCTGGCAAACTGAACTGCTTGGTGGAAGGATAAGAATATATTACAGCTCTTAAAAATCACCCTCATTGTGATCACCTCATGATCAAACAGTACTTTCTCCACTGTGAGTAAAAGTATAGCACATTTCCCAAATGATCTCTTAAAATAAAACCAGATTGGTGCATAAGAGACCGAGTCAGCACAAGCAAGAAATGTACAGTGCTACTAATGAAATGGGAACAGTGATGGTGCTTCAGGTTTTACAGCCACCTCTGTGCTCAACTTTGACAATTATTTATTACCACTAATATTGTGCTTTGTAAACTTATACAGTGCTTTATGAAGTAAGACATGTTTCCTATTTTAAGGATCTTATAATCTTGTGGGCTGATAAGGGGTGCAGATTATCCCTTGGATGTTCATAAATAGCATTAGCACTAAGAGTTTTATTAGCGCTGGGTCCTTTCAAGCCTGTGGCTCTTTCTTTTTCTTAGCAACACTTCCCTAGTCAGGTGCTGAAATAAGGATTTCTACACCATGATTTCCCAGGCTGGAATAATGTGGGCATTCTTTGGTTTTGCTTGTAGTGTAAGAGCAAAACTCAAGCAGGGTCCCAGCACAGTGGCTGTAGCTCTGCATGGGTTTAATCCACAGCCTTTGCTTGCCTCTCTGAGACTACAAATCTGGAGTTTGGGGGATGGCAGCAGAGAGCAGGCTCAGGAGGTTTGTGTGTGTGAGTGTGCTTGCGCATGTTTTAAATAAACAAACAATGCAACAGCAACTTCAACAAATTGTGAGCGGTGCTAATTTGTTATAGTGCTGTCTTGCCTTCTGGCAGTGTTGATTTAGGAGAAGCTGAGCAGACTGGAACGGATGCAGGGAGCTGCCAGTTCTCTTGCTCTGTATATGGTTCAGTATAAAATACTTTTAAGGGTCCTGTCCTGAGGAGCTTTCAGATTACAGGATAAAGCACATACATAGGCTGTCAATCCCCTTTTCAAACCCAAATCTTAGGCAAAAGTACCTTTCTCCCTGCCTTGCTCCACCCCTTCTACTTTTTTAAAGTGAAGAGAAGTTTTAACTCTTAATTCACGACAAAAGCCTATAATTTGTGTACTTTGAGGACTGCCAGGAAATCCTTGGCCTTGACAAGAATAGCGTGTAGGGAAGGAAAGGAGGAAGATCCTGTGCTTTGGACTGTAGTAAAGTTTTCAACACCCCATGACCTTGCTGGGCTGTCTTTCATAACCTGCCTGGGGCTGTAATCCCCCAGGCTGAGAAGCTGTCTGTCAGGGAGGGCTGGCCAAATGTGCCCGAGGTATCTGCAGCCCTGGACCACTGCTATGCAGGGCTGCAGGACAAAGCCAGCAGGATGGGAGCCTTGCTGGGAAGAGGTGGATTTTGGAAACATACATAGTGACCTCCCTGCAGTCTGTAAGCTGAGTTAAAATAATACTTGAAGTCTTAAGTGACGAAGAGAGAGGAATAGAACAGTCAAAATAATAAGCAGGAGCTGAAGAAAAGCAACCAAAGAAATTAAGAATTTTGAAAGTGAGTAAACTCTGCTTTCCCATTAGGTCATCTTCAGATTGGAGAGATTTGGATGCAATACAGGCAGTTTGCTGAACTTTGAGTCTGTTAGGCCTTCTGCTTTTACAAGCAATAGTGGCTTTCTGGCCTCCTCTCATTTGCCAGGCTCAGGTGTGCTGAGACTTCTTGGTGGCTGAAAGAATCGAATACAAAGGATTCAGGCTGATGGGTTAAGCATCTGACTTGGAGGGATGTTTGGTAGGCATACTTACAGTCTTAATACTGCTTCTGGGACTAACTCTTATAGTGGTTCGCTTGAAAGACTTCAACAAAGTGAAACTTAAACCCAAAGATTTCTTTGCTAAGTACAGGGCTGTGTATGGTCACTCTTTGGGGAAAAGCAAAGAAAAAAAACTGCAGATAAGTGATAAAAGTGCTATATTTAAGGTATCATTCATATTAAGAACTGTTGCTGGATCTATAGATATGGGTAAAGGGAATGAGATTTTTTTCCTTATTGGAAAAAAAACAAGGCAACAGTGCTGGTTTTGTGTGCACTGTGCTCACCACTGCTCTGGCTTATGGTGAGAGAGATGACATTTTGGTTCAAGACAGTTACTACACCCCTCAGCATGGAAACTTGCTGTTAACTATTGCAAGCTCATGATATTAGCAGTATTGTGTATGCAGATGTTCCTATGCAGACTGCTTCACTCTGCAGAAACGTTTGCTGAGTCCACACAAGAAATGAAAATAAACAGGCCGATTGGGAGGATCTTTATCAAACCTGTTCCCATTTTTCCTAGTACTCTAAGGCTTTGTTTGCTCTAACAAACCGTGCAACTAAGGAGTCTGAGTCACAGTCACTTGTTCAGCTGCCTGCCTCATCCCTGTCCTGAAGATCCCTCCCCAGTTGCAGGGACAGTTGAAAGGGTCATGCATTTGCTCCAGTATTACTGCATTTCACAACCTGCTATCAGCTTGTACCTGTGGTGACTCAGAGCCCTGAAGCAGTGCTGGGGCTGGGAGTGTCCTACAGGACAGTCTTGGTTGGAAGAGGGTCGTGGCATTCCTCCTTCTCCACTGTGCCGGGTGCACTCCTGCCCTCAGAGCAATGCTCAGCATAAGGTTGCCACCCCATGCACCCCCTGCCTACTTTACTGAAGGACAGGGCCCAAGACTGACACTCTCTAGGATTAACTGGGAGATAGCAACCATCCTTTAGTAATTTCCTAAATTCTTGCATTGTAAAGGGAGAATTCTGTACAGAGGTGGCTGGGAAACAGAAATTTTGCATACCAAAGGGGCCTTTGAGCTACTTCATTCAATATGTTGTTGTTATTTTCATGCTATAGGGAGTAAATAAATGAATTAAATGAGATTAGCATTGGACATTGGAGCTGCCTTTACTACTTGCAATGCAGGTACAACTAAAACTGAGTTTGCTCAGTTGTAGGATGAGAAGAAGAGCCCAGATTCTACTGCTGGTCGCTAAGTGGTCGAACTTCTGAAACTTTGTTTTGTGCCAGTACTCTGCTCCTGAGATCAACTGTGCTCTGCAGATGTGCAGGAATTTTTAATGCCAGACTCTGGCTGACAAGATCTGCAATGTCCATGCCTCTCCCCTTCTCCTCCCAGTAGAGGTTTGGGTAGTCCTAATCTCCTTTGTGTCAGCAGTGACAATAAATGTATAATATACAAGCACTCTGTTTAGGAGTTGGCAGGAAGTGTCATTTCTGACTGCAGTGAGATGTTCTAACAGTAGGAAACACCTTTGGTTAAAGCAGTTCTCTGCTAAACTCTGCCCTAGAGGGCAACTATGGAGAAGAGCTCTTGCTTCACAGCAGCAAGAAGCAAATTTGATGTAATCTGGGTGGGAAAAACCTCATGTTTGAGCTGCTGTTCGAGAAATACCTTTATGCAGCACTCAGCCTCCCTTAAACTGAGAATTGCTGGTATTGCTGAGGGTTTTGCAGAGTTGTGATGCTGGGAGATGTAGCCAGAGTTCAGGTTGCTCTAATGCTGTGCAGAGTGTAATCTTCTGGAGAGGGGGGAGCTCCAAATTCCTGGGGCTCTGGCCCATAATGCTTTAAGTGTGGTAGTTAACTGTGGGTTGGCCTGTTCATGCTGGCAGTGGTCTGTTCAGACTAGTTCAGCAAATGCTCTTGGCTGAGCACAGCCTAGGTCAGTAGGCAAAAACAGTTGCTTACATTTCACTTCTTCATTGTATTGACAAGATTTAAAAATCTTCAGCCTACAGCAGTCAAAACAGGGTGATCTGAATACAGAAGATCTATTATTTCAGTGTGAAAGGGGTTTGGTTACAGAGTTGTGGGGATAAGTATGCAGGTGGGAATGATGGGAACTGTCCTGGGCCTAACCCCAACAGATGTTGAAAAAGAATGAACTATCTTCTTATACTCTGTCCTTTTCATGACAACCCATTCCATTTCTCAGGCCTGTGTCCTCCTTTCTGTTCTCTCTCATTCAATATTAAATATTATAGGTCTTTTTCATTTGGCCTTTTAAGGCTGATAATCAATAGTATTCTCACTTTTTAAATGTAAAATTTCTATCTCCAGAAACGCAGCTGGAGACATACAGCCATCAGTGTGATAAGAGCTATGCACATGTTCCACTTCACTATGAGGTCTAAAAACCCATGTTAAATCCCTGCCAGGCTGCAGGCTTATTTCTGTACTGGTTTTTGGTGGGTTTGGGCTTTGTTTGTTTTCACTGCACTGGGACAGCATCACTACTTGTAGAAAGGAACCTGTTCTTAGCATCTACCCTGAGACTGCCCCATGTTAATCCCGCTGGAGCTGATTAGAGGAACTCCATGGGAAGGATATGCACTGCAGAGGATACAACCAGCTTGTCAAACCTAGGGTAGCTGTGATATGTGCCTTTCCCTGATATGGGAAAGATGATGTTGCTTTTTCCTTTGGGCAGGGGAGGGTGCAATTACAAATCTTGAGTTTTGCGACGCTCATACAAGCTGCAGTTCACCATGAATCAACTTGATCTCCAGTCTCCAAGAACGGAGATTAAATTATCAGTGAAGCATCATTATAAATAGGAGAGGATATACAGTGCCGTCTTCTCCCACCTTGCACCAAAGTATCCAGCCTGGTCCAATGCCATAACATCTCTAGAAGATAGTTTCACAGGCTTGGGAAGGGGACAGGGGAACGGGGACAACACAGTGGCTCAGGTTTGAAGTGTTTCTTCTGCTGCCTGTGCTGTGTTGGGAATGACACCATAAAGCTCTGGCACCAGGCTGTTCTTGTCATAGAGGCATTTCTGCATGCTGATGATATTTCATTGCCTGAATTTCTGGGCAGAAGGAAGCTGGTGCAGACATCCTGGGATCTGCTGGTTTTGGATACATGTGAACTGGTCCCCCTGTAGCTCAGTGCTATTGGGAGTCACAAATGTAAGTGGCCAGGGAGCATCAGTAAGAAACTTGCAGAGTCCTCCTGTTCTGCTTCCGTCCCAGTTCAACAGCCGTGGGGAGATGGGTGGAGGGGCGGTTGTTCTAGCAGTTACATATTTAAGGCAGGTGGCTGTTTTAAAATGTACGTTTCAATTTTGATTGCAGTATTTTAATTGCATTTAACAGCGTCCCTGCTGGTTCTCCATTCTGCATCTGTGCAGCCACGTTCTATTGATGGCCTGTTGTGATTTCAATGGAACATCATGGGATGTACCTGGCACGTCGGGCAGCACTGGATGGAGGTGCCTTTAGCCCAATGTACCTGGCATGGTAAGCGGCAACCAAGTGGTTAAATCTGCATTCTACTGCTCACAGTTTCAGCTTGTGTAGCAAGGTGTTCCTGCTTCGCTGCAGTCTTGCACTGACTGGAAATCACTTTGCTCTCCTGATTTTAGTGCTTTCATGCACACAGAGCCCCTACCCTTTTCACCCATGGATATTCCCCTTCCCTGGGAAGTTTGCCATGCAGTAGAGAAGGGTCTAGCCATGTCAGGCTCTCCTTGTTGCTCTAGAACAAGAGATAAGGGACTGGGAAGTCATCTCACTGGTTTTTTTTCTCTCCTTTTTGGGCCAGGATCTGGTAGCAGTTGAGCAGGTATTGCCCACGTCCCAAATATCTAAATGTTGCCGCACAGAGGTACCAGACAGGTGCTCATGTCCTTAAGCAAAGCTGTGCCATTTCTGCAGGAGAGCTGCCTTGAGGAGAGTTCTGCCTGGCACTAATTGGAATGTAACAAATTGAACACTTTCAGTTTGCTGATGTGGTATCCTCTGCAAAATGATCCTCCATCCTCCATTTTCCTTCTCTTTTCCATGCCCACACATGCAAAATCAGCTGCACATCCTGATCTGTCCTGCATGTTTTCTCTCCCTCCCCCAGCTCTGCAGACCTCTGCCTGAGTAGCTTCACATGTTGGTCTTAGCTATTTAAAGTGCTAAATATTTGTGTGAGAAAAACAAGGGTGCTGCATCCTGTTTTCTGCTTGAGCTTTCTTCACAGAGCTTTGCTGCTCCATTGCCAGTGATGAAAATGCATGTTTGTGCCTCAGCTTGTGAATTCTGCTATCTGACTGCTGGAAGGGGCTGGGGATAGGGAATCATTTGGACTAACACAATTCTAGCACTTCTCCCCATGCTTCTGCTGTTCTAGAATGTGAATATCTTTAAAAGTCATGGGCTAATGACCTGCCAAGTGCAACTCCTGGGGGCAGATTAGTGGCTGTGTTCCATCCACTACACTGATACCTCTGAGGGTCCTGGTTCTGTTGTGATGTGGGGAAAGGAAGATCAGATGAGCCAGTGGGGAACAGGAGAGCTCTCTTCCTAATGGGGTCATTAAGTGCTCAAATAAAAGTTGGTTAATCTGAAACTGAAGGGTGCAGAAGTCATCTGTTTCAGTTTCACTCGGTTCCAGTAGCAACTGGACACAGCATTTTTAATGTCATAAATTGGTGGGAGAGAGCAATGTAGGAAACAGTGGATTTCATTTTGTCTTTTTCTTCTCCATGCTCACTGCTGCAGTGTCTGCTCAGTGCACCTCAACTGCTTGGGAAGGTGGAGAAATAAGTAAGCAGGCCACTGTCTTTTCCTGGGTCTATTATAACATGCACAGTAGGCTGAAGTTTTAACAGCATCTAATTTGATACATCACATCTAATCTGTTTGTTGGTTTTTATCTGCAGTACTGTTAACTCACTGTTCAGGTGCTTGGTGTCTAGCCTTCTCATCCAGCCACAAATCCTCTACGTGAAATGAGTGATTCCTTAGATCTGTTTATGATTGATTCTTTGCTTCACTGGTGTTGCTTCTTAAAAGGTAAACAATATTCATGTGCTGCAATCTATAACTCAGAGATGAAATCAAATAGCATCTCTTGCCAGAGGTTGCTAAGATAACACATTTAGCATTCATTCAGCAATTACTTTTAGGTAGAGATTTAGTGATATTAAAGAGAATCAAACCTGTAGTGAATATGTAGATTCTATGCTGTTGAAAGGGGTGAAGGGATTTCTCTTCTCCTCTCTTTAGCAGTTTCATTTTCTGTGGTGTCCAGAGTCTTTGTGCAAATTGAGAGCAAATGAAGTTTTTCCTGCTGTGTAGTGAGAGCAGCACAGCTCCAGGAGCAGCCTGTGTGTTGTGCACAGCCCTGCTGCCCGTGGGGTCACAGTGTGCCCCAGGCTGGGCACAGCAGCCCGCAGTTACCCAGCTCCTGGGGCAATATTGTGTATTAAGATGCTGTCGGCTCTTAGCTTGCAAAGCTTTGTTTGATGTGTGGCATCTGCTTGCAGCATTAGTGTGTTCTGTGATTTGTGCCCTGTACTTCTCATGTCTTTGCATGTGCTGTGTCTCAGTGTCATGTATATGGTGGAGGTAGTGGAGAGCCTTAGCCTTGTTTCATTCCCTTCTAGCATGGGAGTATTCGAGCAGGTTCACTGCTCTGAAAAAAGTGTGTCCTGGATGTGAGGAAACCAAGCTGAATCTGGGAAAAGACCATCACTGCTGCTATTTGTCCAGAGCCTTCTATAATCCTCTTTTAAATGCAAAGGGGTAAAATTTTGCACATCACATTCAGTGTTAAAGACTGTGGCCCCAGTGAGACAGTTATGTATTCTTGAGGTCTGGGGAGTTGGGTTTTTTACTAGAAATGCACCTGAGCTTTTTCTGAACCAGGGCTCCTCTGAACTGGGAGTACATTTTTTCTGGTTTTTTTTTTTTTTTTCAGAAAACAGAAAGGGAAGGGTTATTAAAAATGATACTGAAATACAAGAAGAATAAACCCACTGTGATTTTTTTAGGACTTTGGGAGGTTGTGGTGTTGTTATTCAAATGTTACAGTTTGTTAAGAGACATTCTCTGCAAACTAATGGATAGCAAGGCCTTTCTAAGGCTGCAACTGACATTTGTTTGGGCAAATAACTTTTAAACAGGATTTAAACTCACAGTTGTCCTAGGTCCCATGCTTTCAGCTAGAAGTGAGATTCTAGGAATGCCATGAGTTAAGGAATAATGCCTGCTTCTCTTTTGCTAACAAGTTTTCCAACACACCTTTCCTCCTCCACCTCTGAAATGCATCATGGTCAAAGAAAGGTTTGTAACTAGCCACCTCTATGAAATGTCTGGACTGGATTTATTTTTGTTGAGGACTGCACAAGATGCACAAGGCAGGATGCTATAAGGCTTTTGTCAACAAAGGGGCATCAGCCAAAGGAGTGTTCTCTGAGCCATACTCCTGGTCAAAGCCCTTGGTGGGCAATTCTGACAACATTTCAAACACAATGCTCTAAGCTTCCTTGAAGGTGTTGCTGCCTTGATTCATTACATTCATTTTTTTGGGGTTGTTAAATCCACGTTAGACTTCAGCTAACAAATTAAAATTTGATAGGTAGGGTTATACTGCTTACACTTGACCACTGCTTTTGAAATCTACTGAAGGTAATAGCCTATCTTATACATATGTCCTACTGAACATGAACAGTCCTGTAAAATTTGGCATGTGAGATAAATAGAGGTAATTTAAACAACTTGTACTATGCTAGTTTTTATGCTACAGAACATACTCAGTAATAATATTATCTTTCTCATGAAGGTCAGTAGCAGAATTAGAATTCTAACTCCATTTCCAGGGCTTTCTCTGCAGGCTCATTACCTGGTTTCAACATCATTTAAGGCAGAAAGAAAAAAAAAAAGTTAAAAAAAGTAAAATACTAAAAATATTCTGCATTAATAGATGTTGCAAGCCTTGAGGCTTAGACAACTCATATACAGTGATTTCTAGACCTCTGCTTTAAGTATTACATCAATGGGAAATAAGCCCACTTTAACTTCAGTAACACCATATTATTATTATTATTATTAACTACTACTACTTTATTTGGGCAGAAAATATTGGCTGTATTGTTTCCTTTCCTTTTCCATATTTGTCCTTTACAGAACACTTAAAAATCATGCCCATGGATTTTGTGTGTTACATGCATGGAAAAGCACCATGATGTTTGTAGTGAAATTGTAGTTCTAGGCTGTTTCTTGCTATCTTGAGCAGGACGCATTTATATAGAGAGATGCTGTTAAGTTGCAAGCCATGTTTTTGTCCTCCCCTATCGATGTATCTCAGTGACCCAGAAGTAAGGGCTCTTACTGGCCTGGCTAGATAAAAGTGGGTATTTTGTGCCTCTGTGCTGCTGCTTTTTCCCCTTAATCAGCAATTCTGGAAGCAATCCACTAGAACCAGACACGTTGCATCCTCCATCCTGCAACTCTGACTAATTACATCGGAACTTGGTTTTTAAGTGCTCAGTGGAGGTAACCCCTGTCCTGTCACATTTTTGTGATTCTGCAGTGTGATTTTCTATTACAGAAACACTATAGGTGGAATTAGCACCATGGCAAGCCTGTACTTCGTCCTTTTGGCTGCCACCCTTTCTGCCACCAACAACATCCATCTGCACAAAGGCACAACGGTGAATCCACCGTCTTCTTGGATTGCCATCCATTGCTGAAACAAAATCAAATGGGAAAGGAGAGCAGCCTTTTTAGCTGTGGGTCAGGGTGATGGGTCAGGGTGATGAGCCAGAGAGATCTGTGTGGGTGCTAAGTTAGGTGCTGCTGCACTGAAGAGCCACCAAGGAATTCCACCAAAAGCATAAGCAAGCACCAGGCTGACCAGCAAAACAAGTGAAGAGCTGTGTCCTGTGGAAAAAGGGAGGCACGTGCTTGGCAGATCTGTTGGGAAAGGTACCAGGGTAGTCAAGGAACAATGCTAGAGGAAATATTTCATTTATTTACTTTTTGGTAGTTTTTTCTCCTAAAGCAAAACGTCTGCGTTGTGCAGAAATGGATGATGTAAATTTACCACCTTTCAGTGGTAAATCTTTCAGTTTATCATCAGATAGTAAGAATCAGGTTTGAGGGAAGCAATTTTTTTATACTAACTGCATCACTCCTTATTTCTTTTTGTTGTGTACCTATACTTGGCACAGAGGGAACATAATGCAGTCTAATGCTTCATCATTTGAACTCTGATGGGACAGAGTGTGGTAGTAGAAAACAATAAAAAAATTAACTGATGATGATTTTAAGAGAGAACTTAAGCTCTTAATTTCTCTTAATTATGGCTTGCTTCTCCTTCAACAAGAGAAATGTTTCAATAATATGATGAACTGGGAAAGGAAGAAAGGAAGTAGAGGGCTAAATGGTGGTTGTTGTTAATTTGGTATTTAATTCCTCCTTTTGAACCTCAGAAACTATTTAAAATAAACTTTAACAGATAAATGCAAGTAGTAGTTGGCACTTTCAAACAAACACAAACACACAAAAAGAAACAAGAAAAAAAAAAAGAAAATTGATCTTGGCTTCCCAAATGCAGCCCCAGACTGAATTCTAGGTTTTATGGATTGTAATATCTACCAAACATGCAACTGCATTTAGTTCTGACATATCTCAAACTGGGCGTTTCCTAGAGTCGATACTACTGTTTAGATAAACATCTAAACTAAAATACATCATGACTACTGTTTGTGAAATGCATTACCTATATGCAGGTAACCACAATTTTCCTCTCTTTACAGTATTTCAGGATGGAGAAACTGTGACTTGAGATATGTTACTTGACTATTATTTTAAACAAAAATCTTTCAAACTTAAAGACAGAACAAAATTTAACTTGAGAAAAATGTTTCAGATTTATGAAGACATTTGGTGATATTTAGCTAGCTCAGCATCCTGAATTTCAGCCAGTTGAGGGTTGATTCTAACCCTACATGTTAATGGATTGGGATATGGACATAGCCAGGGGAGTGGTTTTTAAAGCAGCTTTTCATACTCTTAAGGAGGCTTCCCATTCACATCTCAGTGTGGGTAATTCCATCTTCAATGGATTTAGTTGCTACATGTCATTTTCTCAACCCCAGAGCAGCTGGGTGTTCTAAGATTTCAACATGTAACAGCCAAGAAACAAACTACACATTAAAGCAGGGAAGCTGCAGCTTATGCTAATTATTTTACTTACATGCTCAGATATGCAAATGACATGAAGTAGATGCTCTCTTTTATTCCTCTTTTTCTCGCTTCTCATCCTCCCTTCAAGTCTGTGTCAGGAGAGAACAGCTTTCCTCTGTACCTAACTATTGTTTTCATGCTGATATCTTTTGAGTAGTGATTCCAGCCAACGACAATTGCTTTTGTAAAAAGATAATTATAAATCTGATTTTTGAAAGACTTGAATCAAGTCTTAGCATGAGAAATATTTCTCTCTGTATTCCCAGCAGGAATCACAGCTTGCAGGGCTCAATGTGCTCAGATCTCCCTAGTCAGTGTCAAGCCTAACATAGCCTGCACTGTGTTAAACCAGTCTAATAAATGTAACCCGTTCTAGTGGAAACAGCAAGCTCACACCTCTCATCCTCCTGTTTTTCAGGTGGTAAGGTGAAGGTGAGAGGAAGAGAAGGTGGAGATGGAACTGCCAAATCATGCCAAACAACTGCTATTGCAGCTGAACCAGCAACGAGCCAAAGGTTTCCTCTGTGATGTGATCATTGTGGTAGAAAATGCCCTGTTTCGTGCCCATAAGAACATCCTGGCAGCCAGCAGCATGTATTTCAAATCCCTTGTCCTGCATGACAACCTGATAAACTTAGACACGGACATGGTGAACCCCACCGTGTTCCGGCAGATCTTGGACTTTATTTATACTGGCAAGCTCTTAACGACTGACCAGCCTGGTGAACAGAACTTTAACGCTCTCCTCACCGCAGCAAGCTACCTCCAACTGCACGACCTGGCAGCTCTCTGCAGAAAGAAGCTGAAGCGGAACGGCAAGTCCTTTTCTGGCAAGGCCGGTGGCCTTGGTGTTGGGAGATCTGCCAGGAGTCAGAGACTTTCCACTGCTTCAGTCATCCAAGCTCGCTATTCAGGGTCAAATGAGGGGTTGAAGGGCTCGCACTCAAAGGAGCTGTCAAAGGGAAAGCTCTCTGATGACGAGGTCTTCATCAGCAGCTCCAACCAAGAGAACTGTCACTCCTTAAGCAGGGGAACCAGCAAGAACGGCGGTGGGAGCAGCAGTGCGAATGGGAGCACCGGTGACCAGGAGCTAGGCCTTGACCTGTCCAAAAAAAGCCCCTCGCTCCCTGTCGCAGCCTCCCACGATGACACGCAGCACAGCGAAAGCCAGCACGGCTCTCCCCAATCTGCCTCAGCCCCTGCAGCCAACAGTGCCTCATCGTTCGACGAGTCTGGCGTCGGAGCCCCCCACAGCATGGCGGACAGCAGCGACCCCATGGAGATGGATCTGAGCGAGGAGTGCCACCACTCACTGACAGAGAGCAGCCAGCGCAAGGGCCTCCGGCACTCGTCCCGCAAGAAGGAGTGGATCAAGAAAGACAACGCCTTTGACCGAAAGGAAGGGGGCAAAGACAGGGACGAGGGTGAAGGGCTGCCCAATGGTATCCTGCTGGGGCCATTGTCCAAGTCTGTGGAGAGGAGTCTGGCTGGGGCCTATGGGGCAGACCTGCCCTACCCATGTAAGGAGGAGGTAGAAAACGGTAAGGAGAACAGTGACGACAGTGGCCAGAGTGAGAGTGAGAGCGGCGGCCATACCAGTGCCAACTATGTCTACCGGCAAGAGGGGTTTGAGCCAGTGGCCTATGGTGACAACCTGTATGTCTGCATCCCCTGTGGCAAAGGCTTCCCGAGCTCTGAGCAGCTCAATGCCCACGTGGAAACGCACACCGAGGAAGACCTTTACATCAAGGAGGAAGGCACATACGGCAGCAAGGATGAAGCTGAGGATTTGTCCAACCCCAATCAGTCCTACGCTGCGGAGTCTCGGCCCTTCAAGTGTTCAGTGTGTGAGAAGAGCTACAAGGATCCGGCCACGCTGCGGCAGCACGAGAAGACTCACTGGCTGACGCGGCCCTTCCCTTGCAACATCTGCGGCAAGATGTTCACACAGCGTGGCACCATGACACGGCACATGCGCAGCCACTTGGGGCTCAAGCCCTTTGCTTGTGAGGAATGTGGGATGCGCTTTACCCGGCAGTACCGACTAACAGAGCATATGCGTGTCCACTCAGGAGAAAAACCTTACGAATGTCAACTGTGTGGTGGGAAATTCACCCAGCAGCGCAATCTGATCAGCCACCTGCGAATGCATACCTCTCCCACATAAGCCAAAGACTCCAGAATGAGCTTCATGCCCATCCGCAGTGATTTACCTTTCTGTAGACTTGCTGCTTAAAAAAAAAAGAAAAAAAAAACAAAAAAAAAAAACAAAAAAGGGGGCAACTCCCCATACTCTGTTCAGTCATGAGAGGCCTAAACAAATGTAGCTTTAACATTTTAAAAAAAAGTTCATTTTTTTTCCTTTTTTTAAAAAAAGAAAGGTCCACAGCCAAGCTGATGCATTTAGTCCCAGTCTCCCTTCAAATTTTGATGACCTGGCAAGAAATGTGTCTTCTTTTTGCACACATCAACTTCATTGCCATATTGTTTATTTGGAGCAGGTAGGGGGACCTTGGGCAACTTTCAGCCTCTGTTGGCTCCCCCTCCCTGCCTCTTTCTGTGTTCCTATCACTGTACTCACCTCCTCTCTTAAAACCAAACTCAGTAGGGGGTATTTCTTGCCATTAAAAAAAAAAAAACAAAATACACCTTTTCAGTGGCCTAAGTAGCTGTGAAATAACAGCGTTCTCAAGTGCAGAAGCTGTGTCTGTGGACCATCTCACAGGGTTGGCAGCCCTTCCAGAGACTGTGGGAAAGCCACAGCAGTGGTGGAGCCCACCCCTGTCCCCCTGGGCTGGTGATGGTGTGGGGAGCAGTTCTCAGGGCTGCACCAGTCCCAGTACTTCACTTAAACTAATGGCAAAGCCTCCCTTACCATCCCTCCCCATTTTGGTTTTGGTCTTTGTCCTTGGCACACATAGCCACGTGCCACCTTCNTAGCTTTCCTCCCTCACTAAAGAGCAAGTCTGTGTGGACAGACTTGTTACCTTTGCTACCTCTTGAATTCATGAGAACAATAAGATGGTTAGTGAAAGATTAGGCTTTTTTTTTTTTTTTNTTTAACATTTTAAAAAAAAGTTCATTTTTTTTCCTTTTTTTAAAAAAAGAAAGGTCCACAGCCAAGCTGATGCATTTAGTCCCAGTCTCCCTTCAAATTTTGATGACCTGGCAAGAAATGTGTCTTCTTTTTGCACACATCAACTTCATTGCCATATTGTTTATTTGGAGCAGGTAGGGGGACCTTGGGCAACTTTCAGCCTCTGTTGGCTCCCCCTCCCTGCCTCTTTCTGTGTTCCTATCGCTGTACTCACCTCCTCTCTTAAAACCAAACTCAGTAGGGGGTATTTCTTGCCATTAAAAAAAAAAAAACAAAATACACCTTTTCAGTGGCCTAAGTAGCTGTGAAATAACAGCGTTCTCAAGTGCAGAAGCTGTGTCTGTGGACCATCTCACAGGGTTGGCAGCCCTTCCAGAGACTGTGGGAAAGCCACAGCAGTGGTGGAGCCCACCCCTGTCCCCCTGGGCTGGTGATGGTGTGGGGAGCAGTTCTCAGGGCTGCACCAGTCCCAGTACTTCACTTAAACTAATGGCAAAGCCTCCCTTACCATCCCTCCCCATTTTGGTTTTGGTCTTTGTCCTTGGCACACATAGCCACGTGCCACCTTCTCCCATAAAACCCGCAAACCTCTTTTGCCTTACCCATGACTGAACAGGGTCTGGATGCCCTGGGAATTTCTTTCAGTGAGCAGGGGGTCGTCTTTACTTTTCTAGTAGTTTCCTATGAATATTCTTTGCTTAGAGGTACTTGTTTTATTAAAGGAAAAAACCATTGTAACGTTTATGTGAATGTTTGAACTGGAAG
>VZRH01006792.1:770416-920517 GCA_013397555.1 Urocynchramus pylzowi
GGGAGGGAGCTGCATTTTTGGTTTTTTAAAATTTTATTTTGAATTTTTTTTTTAAATACACAAAGAGCCTCAAGAGGAAAAAAAACAATTTAAAAGGAAACAAAAAAAAAAAGAAAAAAGAAAAAAAAAAAGAGGCCAGGCAGCTTAAGTATATGCTTTAGTCACTTAGTTCCAGAATGTTTTCGGAATAACAGGAAAAAAAAGATAAAATAGCAAAAGTTGTATAAAAGAATAAGAAGCTCATACCCAAATTCACAGAACTATTTTTTAAACCAAAGCACATTTGAATGAGTATGGAACCTCACTTGGCTCAGAAAAGTACTAATATATTTATCTCATTGTTTACATAAACTTCTACAGTTTCAGACCTCAACAGATCTAGGGGCCAGTCAAAATTAATCTTTGCTTTTTCCATTGGTTTGTCTCTGAAGGCTACGCAGTGTTCCCCAGCGTGGGAGGGGGAATCTGTGTCCCAGCCTGCATTCCAGCACTGCTCCGGGAGGGTGGGGAGAGGGTGGGCAATTAGAAATACGGCATGTAGATTTTTTTTTTTTTTTCTTCAATCCATGAGAGATGTTGCTGGGAGTGAGACCCAGGCACTATTGTAGAGGCATTCCAGCCTCCCTCTTCCTCAGAGGAGTCTGAGGGAACCAAGAGGGCAAAGTGAGATGCATGATGCTCTAGAGATAAGAAAGGATGTTAGAAGATGTTGGGAGCTGCTGTACCCAGCACATCTCCTTAACTTTAGCCGTGGGGAGCCGGGCTGTTTTCCAGTCCTTTACTGCAAAACTTCCAAAAATAAATTTCTGGTAAAAAATCCCCAAAGGCCCAGCTCTGTGCACTTGGGGCTGTTAGCAGGAGCCACAAAGATCACAGAAGACACCAAAGAGCTATTGACACGCAGCTTCTGTGAGGCTTTGCGGCCGCTGCCGCGGCAGAGCACAGCCCGCTGCCGGCCCTGCCCTCGGGGGCACCGAGCGGCCTCGTCCTGTGCGAGCTGGGCCGGGCTGGGCTCGGAGCCGGGCTGGGCTCGGAGCCGGGCTGGGCTCGGAGCCGGGCTGGGCTCTCCGGCTCCTCTGGGCCCCCTTAATGGAACCGCTGGATTGATTCACTCCAGACCTTACAGTCCTGCACAGAGAGCCCAACCAAAACTCCTGCCTAGGTGGAAACCTAAGCCTATCTGCATGGTAGAACAGTTTAAAGATGACCAATGAGGATTGTTTGCTAAAATAACGCTGAAGCCAAAAATAAAAAGGTTTAAGAAAGCTCCCCATTGTTAGTCTTGATTTGTAGCTTTTACCTTCTACACCAAAGCCACCTCAAACATTTGAAGGGGGGCTGATGGAAAATGAAATATTAATTTTGCCTGGTCTTAATATCTAACAAAGATGGTGCAAACACTATTTGACAGTGTTGTTTTTGTATCAATATGTATGTGCAGTAATGAATGTATTTATTTCTCAGATTCTGTATGCACAGTTTTGCAATGTAATTCAGAAAGTTGCAAACACAAAGATGTGTCCGCAGGGTCTTCTCTACAGGATTTCAAAAAAATGAAAAAAATATATTAAAAAAAAAAAAAAAGAAAAAAAAAGAAAAAAGGAATCTCAGAGACTCAGCATAGCCATAAACCATAACCTGTGAAGACAATACAAAGACTGGACTTTTGTAGCTTTGCATAGAAGAGGAATTTATGTTTTGCTGTATTTAAATGTTTCAATTTACAGTGTCACTCTTTTAAGATTCCTGTTTTGGTTTTTGTTTTTGTTTTCCTCTCTCTCTTGTGTGTGGAAAGCATTGTTTTCAAGCAGTGCAGGTTCAAAGTCTGGGTTAGCAGTATTTTACCATGTTGCTTCAGTTCTGAAAAGCAGGAATATGGGTCTTGACCAGAGAAACATCCAGTACACTTAGTGAAACAAAATGGAATCAGAGGTGACTGCTGGCAAAATCCAGAGAAGGTAAAAGTCACTTGAGGAATAGCTGTGTGCTTCTGATTGCAGCTTGTGACTGAGACAAATCTGTTGTCCTGCCTGAAGGATAGGATGTAGCTCCTTTTTAGTGTCCCTCATCCCTCACTTGCTGTTTACAGTGGTAGCAATAAGGATCTCAGAAGTGGGGAGTCGAGGCCTGGAGTGGGCAGAGGAAGCTTCGTGCCAAACCCCACAGCCTCTGTGCCATCTCATGGTGGGCCCGAGCCCCTGGGAGAAGCTCTGCTTTCCAAAGCCTCTTGTTCCAGTATTGGTGGAGTCAGCACCTACTACAGCCTTACAAATTAGCATGAAGAAAGGATGTTTGCTGATTTCTGGATATTTGCCAAATTCTAAAACCTTTCCAATCAGCAGTACTGGAGTTAAGGGAAAAACAAATAAAAAACCAAAGAGACAAAATCTCCCTACATTTTAATTGGGTTTAAGAGACTCTAGGTAGCAAACATCGAGCTGTCCCCAGACAGCAGGAATGCTCATCATTGAGATGGCACATTTGGATAAACATTTGTTTAAGCAAGAATTTAAAATCTAAATGAACCCAGAGCTGTAATTCTGGAATAATTAAAGAGACTTTGGGCATTTTTTTCTTAGTTTTTGTTTAAATAATTATTTGCTCAACATCAGTAAAGTCTCCATTTACTGTGAAATCTTTTCTTTTTATAAGGTTGTTCTTGCACTCCAGAACTGGCTATATTCTTGAAAAAGAAAATTTAGGGGTTGCTTTCAATAGCTGAAAGTAGCCTTTTGCAGAGTTTTAAGTCCCATGGTACTTTATGATCCTGATTTTAGTGCAGGAGACAAGCAGGCAAAAGGAAAAGCTGTTTCTCAGCCCTTTTCCACTGCTCGTATTTTGCATTTTTTCAGAATAGGGTAAGAAATTTCACCTTTGATTATTTCCTGTTAGACTCTAAATTTGCTGCTTTCCTTGCAAAAGGAAAAGATTTGGGAACCCTTGTGAGGCAGTTCCAGCTCTGCTCTAAGGTTCCTAGCTGGTTCTCCAAGTCAGTAAGACTTCTTTGTTTCAGCCCTGGTTCATCTTTCTGCCCCATCAAAACTGCTGTTTATTCTGCTTTCCTTGTTTTAACTAACTACTCAAAGATCCTGAAACATAAGTTTAGAGAGAGAAATGCATTTTTGTTCCATTGTCTCTTATTGCCACCATTTTCTTTCCTTCCTTCCCTAGTTTTCCTGAGCATTTTGAAGGCCAGTGCTGGACACAGGGATCAGGGGATCAGTGTTTTTGGAACAGAGCAGCCCCTGTGGCATGTGGTGGGGCAGGTCTGAACCACCACACTTGATGTGGCATTTGTTGGCAGTTAGGGACCCACTTCAAAGAGCTGCTTTCCCTGAGGAGTTGGACTGGTTTGAACTTCCTCTGTCACAAGTTACCAATCGAAGCAGTCTCAGTACAGCTGTTCCTCTTACCTTCCATGGGACTTTTGACTGGCTGGGGATAACTTTTCTATGAGGAGAGGATCTTGTTCTGGCTGGCTGGATATTTTTCCCCATTTTATTTTAATGTTTTCTATACAACTGAAAAAGGGATGTTGCATCACCCCTTTTGGTTTTTGTTTGTTTGGGTTTTTTTTCATTTTAAGCCTTAACTATCAGTCAGTCTGGAAGCCCTGGATGTTTCCTGGGGAGGGGGAAAGGAGGGAAGGTCAAGGGAAAGGCCAACATTCCTGCTGCAATGTTCTGTTCATTTCCTTCAAGAGCTTGAATTCAGGTCAGAGCCACAATAGTTGTGGCTTCAACTCAAGTGTCATATAAAAAGATACAGAAATTATAATATGATCTCAGCATTCAGAAATTTGCAGTCTTAATGTACAGTGATGAGAAACTGTTATTTTATGATCTTTTCATTAAAAGCTTGATTGAAAAATTACATCTCTTGCTCTAGAGTTCACCTTGTTCCTATAGTGACTCTCTCCATGTTTTCATTTATTCTTGCCCAGGGATCTGAACCAGCTACTTCACAAAGAGACCCCACACACACACACACACAGATACACAGCCTAAAAAAGGCACTCAGCCTCATATTTTATGCACCCCTGCACTTGGGTCATAAGCCAAAATCTGACACTTGGTAGAATATAAGCAAGGATGAATTGTGTGGGCCAGGTGGGCACACAGAAACAGTGCAGGCAATGGACAATGGACCAATCATAATTTCACTTTTTTTGTTGTGACCCTGAGCAAGATGAGGCTGATTTTGAAAAGTTACCCATGTTTTGTCCTAACCACAGTCTGAAAGCAGCATGTGCCAGAGACAGTAGATGGTAGTTGGACCTGCCAATCCATAAATGCCTCCAGACTATTTGGGCTCCAAGTGTAACTATGAGGAGCAGCGAGGAAGCTGAGGCAGCAGAGTTTCCTAAAAGAAATTATAGTTCTCCACCCACCTATGGTGCAGGTAAAAGGAGTAAATGCTTCCATGGAAGATTAATGTAATTGATGACAGAAGCACCCACTGCAGATTACAACCCCTCCAATATTACAATTCAGTCATTTTTCCTTGGCAAGGTTAAATGTGACCCTCGCAAAATTAATTCACATTTCCTGAGCCTGAGTTCTAAATGGTATTTTTTCTGGTACCCAGGCCAATTTTTTGGATCTAAGAATTCTTTAATAAAATACCTGTTTAATTTAAACAAATAAAGCATCTTCACTACACTGCAAGAGCCAAGCCTAGTATTTTGCATCACTTCCTTTGTTACACTATTCATCAGCTCACTTGTGCCCTTTCTCCAAGAGCACAGGAGAATGCTGTAATATACAGCAGAGTAACCCTGGTGTTGAATTCATATAGTTCATTTTTTTCTTTAAACACAGTGCTGACTATATTTTAAACTAACTGACGGAAGGAGCTTCAAGTTTAGTCAGTTTTCTGACAGGTTGCAAAGTCAGCAGCACTGGCAAGAAAATAATTTTTATTTGTCCTTGGAGATGTGTTTTACCCAGCAAGGTTAAAGAGAAGGACAAAAATGAACAGAAAAACAGATGAAGAGCTACAGAAAACCAGAGGCTGTTTTTCAGCATCTCGGATGTGGTAATGAGCCTGCAGTCTTTTCCCAGCCACCAGTGATTTTTTCTGGTTTTTCCCTTTTATTTCTAATTTCTTCTGGAAGTTTTTGCTTCTTGGCACCCGTTTCTCTGTGGCATAAGTGGTTTCTAGCATAGTTAAAAGATTGCATGTTCTATCTTACTTTCTTTGCCATGGTCAGCTCCTTTTCATCTCATAAGATCCCGTAACAACTATACAAAACTCTTCATACAGTAACTCCCAACTGAAATGCAGCTGCCTCTGCAGTGGAACACTGAAATATGTACAACTGAAGTGCAGAGTGCAGGATGTAAAGGATACCAGATATGTCTGGAATGCCTGGGAATTTGTACTTTCTTCCCTCTGCTTTCATTACCCCCATTTACTAGCAGGATTTCTTTTCTCCCAAACCCACACTCACTTGCTTCCTCTCCACTACCCTTCTCCCTCTTGAAGAGCAGACATTGGGTCAAACCTTTGAATGATAGGTTTGGTTTTTGCTTTGTTGCAGGAAATATTTCATCAAAATTGGAACTTTTCCATGGGAACAAAGTTTTTTTTTAAATGAGATTTTGTTTCAGCCGCTGTTGAGGTCCCATTTGGACTCTGCTGAGTAGATACAGACGGAAAATGTTTGTTTGTTTCGTAAGAATCATCATGACTGGTACTACATTAAGAAATTAAAAAGTAAGGCCAATTTTTTAGTAAAGAATAATTTCAGGTCAGTGAAGGCCTAAGACTGCTGAAGCAGTTACTAACTATTAATTTTGTGTGTCTGAGTTTTGTTTGTCTGGATGTCTTATAAAGTTGTCCAGGTTTTAGCAAATTGATTTTGTGTGCACTTGTGCACAGCCTGCTGTGTACCAAGTTTAGTGTGACCTGGCTTAAACCAGCAATAGCTAAAGCAGGTGCACTGCCATAGCAAAATGCATTGTTCTTTGTCTTGTTCTTTTCTTGTGCTATGGGAGGTAGCTCCTGCAGCCCCCCCGTAAGCTGCACCTGAAGAATCAAACTGGATCTCCCACAGGAGAGGTTGGCTGCTCTCAGCAGAGCCTTAAGTCACTCACCCCTTCTATGGGATGTTTTTATCACATTCAGCTCCCAAATCAGAACCATAAATACTCCAAAGTTTGCTATTTGGACCAAAATTGCTTCCCTCTGCATCTCCTCTGGGCACTGCTCTTGCCTAAGTTCTGCAGTTTCCTCCCTGCTACAGGTCACCATATCACATCTTCCTTCCTTCCTTCCTTCCTTCCCTTCATGGTTGCTTTTTTGCCCTGCAGTTGTGCTGTGATGAACACTGTTAGAAGCTGCTGCAGAGCAAGGTTTGGATCCATATGTTTCAGCTCAGTAGCTGAGCCAGTTGTAAGAAGGCATGATCTCCCTGCAGTTACAGCGCATCCATAGCTCCAACACTGCAGAGTAAAGAACATCCATCATACTGTCTTCTGCTGTTCCAGGTGCTAAGAAGACAGACCAATGTAGCTGGCTTGTTGCAGGGCTCTCTCAGCAGAGGAGGGTAATTTTTTTGATAATTTGGCTCTGAAGCAAAGGCCTAATTCTCCCTCTCTGTTCTTGCCCATTCTCTCCTTCTTGTACACAATAATTAGATTTTTAAAAAAACAGACAGAATCCTGCACCCCTTGTCTCTGGATCCAGACTCAGCTGATTCCTTTACTTTTCATTAGAAATTTTGAATTTTATGAAAACCAAGAACTCTTCCAGAAGCCATGCTTGAAGCAAGCAGCATTGTAGGCTAGTAAAATCAAGACATAGCTTTTCCTTGATTTCAGAGGACAGCAGTGGCACACCAGATTCTAGCTCTAAGATCTTTTGGTCAGCCTCCCTTCACAGTCCCCAGTCAGGCACTGGGGATTCAGACGCAGGAACCTGGACAGACAACATAACCACATCCCCTGGCTCTGGCTGCACAGGGAGCGCTTTATGAGCACTAGGCAGAACTGAGCTTCACACCTGAGTAGATGCTGCTTCTCTGTAGCCCTACAGAGCTCTGTGCCTTTGCAGTATCAGGCCTGGCCATTCAAACACCATCTGGGACTGGCCAGACAGATCTGACTGCAGGACAGTGGTGAGAGCAGCATCACCAGATGTCATTTCTCAGTCTCCCAACATCTGCAAAACGTGTAGAACTAAGCTCTGGGTTTCTAGCCTTGTCACCAGAGGCTCTTGCTACCCCCATCACCACGCAGCAGCCTCGTGCCAAGTCCAGCTGGTCCCCTTGCCACAATAGCAGCCAAAGGCCAGCCAGAGAAGATTGCACAACCAGGCCTTGATCTGTATTTTCCACTGCTCAGCCAGAAAACCCCTCCTTTTTTCCAGCACAGCTGTTTTCCATCTCTGCTCAGGAAACATGCCCTGTTTTTGATTCCTGGTCTTGCTTTATGAAGCAATCATGGGCAGGCTGTCTGGGTGGAATGGGTCACGAAGTGGTGGATAACTCTGGATTCTGAACGCCAACACAGAACAAAGGGGAGCTTTGCCAAGGCTCAGGTGAGCCTGGGGTCAGCACACAGACAGGCTACTGACGTAAGCACGAACGCAAGGTTTTCTTTCTCTGGGCTGCAGTGTTTGAAATCCCCCCTCCTCCCTTTTCCTATCCTGCCTGCTTGCCACAGCCTTTTCCTGGTTAGACCCATGTTTCAGTAACAACATGTATGGGTGATGGTGTCACTGTTTTACTACATCTTACTCACACTAAACTCCTAGACCATGGTGGCTGCTGTTCCTAAGCTGCCAGCCTTGTACAGCTCAGTTAATAAGCTGCCAGTTTGTTCCCTTCTTGGCATTTTGGGTGGCAGTATCAGAACACACAACAGCAGCTTGGTAATGGCAGCCCTGCTGTTAAAGACACTTCAGCCCATGGTGCACACAGGGGGCGGTGGGGTGGCAGACAGTGGCTGGAAACCCAGGATGAAGTGCAGACCCGGATGTGGTCCACTCAGAAACACCAGCAGCCAGAAACACCCTGGCATTTCACTTCTTGGCTCTCTCCCCAAAACTCTGGAAATTAGCCAGCTCCCTGGCCATATCGACCTGGAAATTAGCTAGCTTCCTCAAGGGTTAAGGCATTAATGTTAACACCATCTATATTAACTAAAAATAATATGTGTGCAAAACCATCTGAGTTACAGCTGTTACAGGAGTCCTACCTTGCCTTTTCTGGGTCCTTCACATGTGAAGTGTGGTCCTGTGAAGCAAAGGCCTATAAAGTGTCTTTTATGCTGGAAGGGGTAGAAGGGGAAGTTACAATGGACTTACTTGGAGCTCACACAGAGGTGCTTCAGAACAGGCTTTGTGATCATGAAGGGCAGAACAAATGATGGAGGAGGCTGAGCACTTTTTCTTTCTTTTAATTTATTTTTTCCGTGTAGGGTTGAGCTAACAATCAGCTGGGTACTGTCTGTGCCTCTAGGTAGAGGAAACACAGAAAAAGGGAAGGGAAGCAGAGTTCTGCCTCTGTTTCTTTTATAAATTTACATTGATCAGTTCCTGGCCACTCTAACTGGCTTAAGAGCGTCCACACAAAGGACTTAGTGCCATAAGAGGAAGGATTCAGAAGTTATGGAAACGAATCCTTGCTGCCATCACACCAGCCACAGCCTGCAGAAGCAGCAGCAGCTGATGTGGGCAGCAACTCGGGAATCTTTCACTATAGCTACATCTTTGCTTTTCAGTGGGAGTCTTTGTCCCAGGACTGGGGGTGCAGTGGGAACTGGAGGAGGGGAAGGAAAGCAAGCAGGCTTAAAGCTCTCTAGCAGTGCATTGTAGACCTACCAGCTGGCTCTTCCAGTCTCAGGACTCACACCAGACCATGCAGTAGCAGTTTAGGATGTGTACAAACACTGGCAGGAGGGAGAGATGCCAGCCCTTGGTGTAAGCTCTGCCCTAGCCTGGCTGCACAGCTTTGCTCATAGTGGGGAGGTGTGTATCTGCCAGGCCTTGTCACAAACTCCCTCTCCTGACAAGGGGTGTGAGGTTCCTCCTGTGCTTTGCTGTATATGTGTACACACAATACAGTCTGTGAGCATCTTGTCCTGCTTCCTCCCTTTGAAAGCAAAGGTCAGAGGGATCTCCATTATTTTAAAGAGCATTTAGCTTATACTTCCGAGATCCTTACAAGATGGGTACCTTTCAAACCTCCTGACCACTGTGAATGCTTTCTACAGAGGCATACTGACTTCCCTTGACTCAGCTGGAGTGCCCACCTGCTCTCATTGCACTTTTGCCCTGCACAGTACTGTTCCACCAGCTGGCATACTACAGAAGACCTCTGACTACAAAGCCCAGACCGGTTCCTGGTCCATAGCAAAACGGTAATACAAGTAAAACAACAATTTCCAGATAAAAAGGTAGCCCAATAGTAGCTCATACAGTCTGTGGGTCACATCATCCCAGCAGCATGGCCCTTTCACACCCCTAGGAACCAGTGAAGCAACATTCTTGAGCAACAAAGGGAAGCATGACACAGTGGCACATAAAATGAACTTGTTAAACTTCTTCCACTGCCATATTCTTTCTGCTGGGCTCTGATTTAACCTTATCTCCAATGCCAATACCTTGTCTTTACCTTCATCCCCATTCATTTTTACAGTGTCATTTTCTTTTGCATGAAGCACAATTAAAGAAGCTTAGAGTAAAGAAAGACTTGCTTTGTTTTGATGCCAAAGCTAAATGTTTTTCTTCTTTTCCCTTTTCAGTCTTCTAGTGTAAACAAGAGATGACATATCTTTTGAAAAGCAGCTTTCCTGAGGTGGCTGGTGCCCTGAAAACATATACAACTGGAAGTTCCAGTGCTCCAGAGCAGTTGTAGGTGTTTTTACTGCCCTTGGGTAGCTAGAAGAAGGGCTGGATTCCATGCTCTATGGCTTCACTCTTCCCTAGAAATGGCAATACATGAAAGCGTCAGCATCTTGAACAGCCTTCCTCGACATCTCAGTAAATTTACTCTACTGAGATATTCAGAAAGGTGATGCTTTGGAAACCTGATCTCAAATCATACAGTATAGCAGTAAAGGTAAGAGATCTCTTAACACTGCCAGTACAAAGCAAAGCACAAAGTTTCTCCAAGCCTTCTGAACAAACAGACCTATTTCTAAAAGTTTCTGTAGTGGCTGGTTCTCCCTGCCTCATTAATCTGGGAGAAAGGACAGAATTAAAGTGCATTTCTTTTCTATGAAGCAAAACAAGGCACTGTCAGCTGCTGGAAAGCACAAAGTTCTTCAGACAGCCTTGAGATGCTTGAAGGGAGGATCTGTGAACACATACAAAAATATTTGCAAGCAAACTATGAAGCCTGTTACAAAACCAGAGAGGTTTTAGTTGTGCTGCCCTTCAAAGAAGGCCTCTTCTGAGCAAATTAAGTAGCATCCCATCTAAACCATGACTGCCTGTGTCACTTTAAGCTGATGGAATCAAACATGGGAGAGAAAACCATGCAGTGGGAGGGAGCCTTTGATTGTTCATTTAGCCTATTGTTCACCTGTTACAGCCAAGGCACTCCATCAGGCAGCCAAGGGGATGGCTGTTAGAAGTGTGCATAGCAATAAGGAGAGGTAGCAAAGCCATGTCAGGTAGCTCTAGTCCTTATCCAATTGAGTTCTGAAAATCTGCAAAGACAGAGCTTTCATACACTTGCTGAACTACCTGTTCCAGTGTTTAACCCACTCCACTGTGAAGTCCTTTTCTGTAGGTTGAGGAGTTTGTCTAGAATGCCACCATTACACTTTTCTCCCTAACATGATGTGTGGAGGCTCCAGACCATCAAGAAAATCTCACAGTCACAGCACTACAAAGGGAGTCCACAATGCAATTGTGCATGGGCATACAGGCTGCAGGAGCCCAAGGGTCTGGAGATGACAAAAGTCAGGGGAACTGGCTGGGCCTTGTCTTTGTCTCTCAAGGCCTGTGCCCAGTGTGCTGCCAACCATGTTTGCCGTGCATGTTTTTATCAGCTTCTTTCCCCTCCTTTCAGACATTAGATAATGGTCTGAAAAAGCCTCCAGGATACCTTCCCTCTAGAGGTATCCTGGTCTCTGCTGCTATGCAGCTAGCCAGCTCTTCCTCTCCCTTAGCTTTGTCAGCCTGGGACTGTGAACAAGCCCCATGTAAGAGCTACAAGGAGAAATCATCCTCTTGTTCAGGTCTCCAGCTTGTTATGGAGTGGCTTTGTGCAATGCTGAAGGCAAAAGCAGGGCATGGACGCTGAACAGCAGTCATGGTATGGCACAGAGTGAGAGAGGGCCTGAGGAAAGTCATAATGCTGAAAGCAAGGGTTGCCCCTCTTTGCCTCTTGGGCAAAATGAGTCTTAATAACTTCATGTGCTTTTATAATTTCAGGTACAGGGAAATCCATATTTAGAAAGTTGCAATAGGAAGAATTCAGCTAATGCAATCATACCTGCATCCACTCTGCCTTAAAGAGTACAGGGGGCCTTGCTTTCCTCTGACAAAAGGGTTAGGGACTGGACTTGTATTAAGTTTATTCTCCTGGCTTTGAAAGGCTTAGTTATAGTAGGGCTGAGAGCCAAATGCAACTCTGTCTTGAGCTTTTCCTTCTCCTCCCCCACTAAAGAATGATCTTTAAGCTCTGGACCCTCATCTCCACCCAAAATGACTGCCCTGATTTATTTTATGCTTTTTTTGTTGTTTCCTTTTAAATCACTCCTAAGCTAAGCTTTTGTTTGCCAAGTTTTCAGCCTGGAGCAAATTTTTGCAGTCGAATTATAACCTCCTCTTCCATTTGAAAAAGAGGTGTTTTTCTGGATATGCTGCTGTCCCACCCATTACTCACCTTGCTGCTGGGAGGCAGGGGAGATGGCAATCTTTTTAAATACCAGCATCTGAAAGTTCAGTGTCACAGGCATGGGCACACATCTGGTTAAAGCATTTCCTTTGTATCTTGGCTCCAAATCCTTGGCTGAGCCATCTCATGGCAGTAGATGTGTCCAGGGAGCTGAGAGGGAGGGAACAAAGGACACTGAGTGGTTAGGTTTCTCAGAAAGGGAATGGCTGTGGGCTGGAATATAAAGAAATGCCAGGAGCAGAGATTCTGCTCTCTCAGCACGTTACAGGGTTTGGCTCTCCAGGGCAGTGTGAGGCTCACCCACACTTGAGAAAGTGCCTCTAAAGCACAGGCTGCAGAAAGCAGGAGACTGCTGAGGCCAGTGCCTTCCTCTGAAGGAGCAAATGAGAGATGAGCTGAAAAGGTGCTGTGACCCGGAGGCTGAGGGAGACTTGCAAACTTCTTTTCCTCAGGGATTTTGGTTTCACAACTCAGAACTCAGTGAAAGCCTAAAAATCCCTGCTCAGCTGCTAGTGAATTCCCAAAGCTAATTTTGAAGCAAGAAAGATTCTGGAGAAGATGTTTTAAAGCAAGACTTCATCTCCCCAGCTGCCTGTTTTACCAGTGGGATCTATTCCCTCTTGCTTATTCAGAGCACGCCTAAAAATGTTATCTGTGGTCTGAGACAGGGTGTGGGAGGGTGCAAGTAGGAAGGGAGTAAGACATATTTGGTGGGGAATTCCCTATGGATGTGTTGGATCAGGATTTAAAGTCTTTCAGTGGATTACAAACATTTCTTGTACAGGAACTGATGCCCAAATTATTCTGCATTATGACATTTTATTATTTTTATCAGCTTATTTCCCCTCCTTCCACAAGATCAGTTAACAAGCAGTGATTGCCTCTCTCACTCCATGGAGATAGCTTGCCTTTCCACCACACCCCCTCTCCTAAGGAATTGCTCCATGTTAGGAGCCACTGTAGAATGCAATGACATTTTTACACATGTTGATGTTGGCAGCAAGTTATATGATTGCGGGGCACAGGTCTTCTAGACAGGCTATTGACAAGGGAGAAGAACAACCACGAACAGAATAACAACAAGAAGGCCAATTCTGGTATTGAGCTTCCCTGCAAAGGGCAGGGCTGGACCCAGGACTAACTGAACTTGGTGACATCATCAGATGAGAAAAGCCACAGAAGATGGTGCATCTTACCTTCTGAGACAGTCCAAGGGTCAGAAAACCACAAGGTAAAATGAATTTCTCTTCCTTTTGAAGAGTTAGAAACTAGAGTGGGGGACATTAAGAGAAACCTCTTCCTGCAGGCAAGCTCTCTGCTGCATATAAACTCCCCCTGTTCAGGGAGTCACAGAAGTTGAGGACAGAGAGACTTTCTGGTCTATCCATCTGCTTGCCCCAAGGCAGGTCAGCTCAGTCTGCCATCCTTGACTGAAATTTTTATACTGTGTTTTAAATATTTCCTTCATAGACCCCACAGCCATCTTTGCACTTTTTTCCTGGGCTTCATTAGATTTACTGCTATAAAGGTTTGGGGTTTTTTTCCAAAAGCCTTGCTGTAGTTAAAAATCTCAAATTTTTGTCCTATATGCCCTGGACATGGAGAACAAATGATACCCATTCTCCTTGCATTATCTGTATTGTCTCTCCTGCCCTTTACTACTCCATGATGTTATCACATTTCTCCTTCGTTCTTCTTGTTTAAGAGCCTCGGGCTCTGTCAGTTCTCCCCTTCTAAACCTCCTAGATGCTCTTCTCATATCTTCAGGCAAATGCCAAGCTTGCTATGTGAGAGAGAATGGCACAGCCCCATACTTTGGGGAAGGGTCTGAAGTGTAGCTACATGCACAATTGTCTGAAATAACTGAGACGACTTAAAAATTTCTTCTCTCCAGAGACTTTGCTGCAGTACTACAGTTCACCCCTCTCCCCACATGAGATTACCAATTAGTCTGCAGGCTATGTTTCAAATGGCCTGGAAAAAAAACCCAAAATATGGAAAGCTGCTTTCAACTATGGTATTTCCAGGGATCTGTGAGAACTTCCAAAGGTAGTTTCACCTTCCAAGTCAGCATATCCCAACTACCCTCCGACATGTATTTTGCAAATGTGCTTGCAGGATCACAGAATAGCTGAGGCTGGAGACAGCTCTGGAGATCATCTAGTCCATCCCCCTTGCTCATAACAGGCTCAACTACAGCACGCTGGGAACAGTCCAGTTGGACTTTGGATTACTTCTGAGGATGGAGACTCCACAGCCTCTCTGGCAACCAGTTTCTATGTTCAAACAGCCTTACAGTAGAAATCACTAAGAGTCTGTCCCTGTCCTCTTTATTCTCCCATCAACTATTTATACACATCAGCTAATCATATCCAACTCCAAAAACCTTTTTGTATTTTATCTCCTCCCCATGTCTTTTTCCCATTAACGCCTGCTCTGGTCAGCAAAGCAGATTCCAATTTTAGAGCTGCCAGGGAAACACACAGCAAACAACCACTCAGGTGTGTCCAAGTATTTGCTCCTGTTCTGATCATATCTACATGACCAAACCTTGTTGTACTTCCCAGTGACAAAGAAGCAAGGATGCAGGCAGCAGAGCTATCAAAGATAGCATCAGAAAAGAGAGATGAAGAACTGCTCTACTCATTTTCTGTATCACAATTTTAACATCCATTTAAAAAGACACCCCCTCCCCCCGCCATTTCTAGAAGCCTGCAGGATGATAAATACTTAAAAGCCCATGTGTAAGGAATCTTGTGATGCCTGTTTGAATCTGCAGGAAGTTTGAGAAGTATGATTAGCTGACATCTCAACAGAAGATAACTAGGAACCACAGTTCTGGACAGGGTGGGAAAGGGTAAGAGGGCAGCAGTCCAGTATCTTTCCCAAAATACTGTATTTCTTACCCAGTCTCCAAACTACTATGCCAGCTTTTCCAGGGAAGGACTATGGTAGGGACAAGATGGAAAAAACCCCCCTCTGCTCCTCCCTCCACTCTCAGTTCTGTGCCAAGAGCCCAAAAATTGCACTAATCTGACCTTGCCAGACTTTTCAAGGGAACAATTCCGTGGGTCTCTGCCATTATGCCTTTACATTAAAAGTCTGCAGCCCTTCAAAGACGCAGGCGCTTGCCTGGCTTCCACTGCTCACATCAGTGTGATACGAATGAGCCACAGGCAAAGCAGGGCTGGGACATGCATCCTTTGCAAGGGTTGCTGGGGAGCAGAAGACAATTACAAACCTCTCCCCCCCCACAAGGTGAAAAGCATTACAAACCATGGACACTCTGGACTTCCCCCTTGTCTAAAGCCTCATCTTTCCCTGGAATATTTATCTTTCCTACATTTCCCCTCAGTAATAATCTAATCAAGTAGAATTCTTCTGGTATTAATCAGATGAGCAGGGGAGCACTTTGTGGTTAATATTATCAATTGAGGATGTCAGGAAGGCTTTGACAGGATTACCCTTGGAATTTGCCATTTATTAACTAGGCCATTAGCTAAAATGGCATAGCTGGGGTGGGGCTGGTTTTGCTTTGCACAAGGGAGATGTCCTGGTTGAGGGTGGGGAAGCTGAGGGTGGTGGAGTTCTGTCTCCATCTGATTCAGAGATCTCAAACAGCTGCCCTGGCAGCCCTGAGATATCTTTCTCCATCTGTGCACCTTTCTTTGATTTCATAATCTCTTCCCATTATTGGGAAACCATCTCAAATCAAGCTAGAGACTGAGCTAGGAGAGCTTGCACCACCAGGTGTAAGCTTGTGGTCCTGACATGGGAGGATGGGAATGAAACCCCGCTGTTACAGGCTGTTCTGCTGTGGGAGGCCAGAGAGAAGTTCTCCAAGCCCCTAGCCCAGGGCACCAGGAAGGAGAAGCTAGGTTTAGAAACAGAGGCATATTAGACTTGCAGAAGCAGCTGGCATACAAAGTAGGCACATGCAAAAAGTTCAGGCAAGTGAGGAAAACAAACTGAAGAATTTGTTAAAAAATTTGTTTTCTCTCCTTGAAATTTAACGCTGCTCTTTGCCTAAACTAGGCAGATGGCTATCCATGGTCAGGTAATGGAAGAATACAGGCAAACACTGAAGAGGAAGCAATTTTTAAAATATAGCTGCAACATTCTTTCCCTCCAAGCAGGCTTCTATCCCAGATTCCAGAGGTTCTAGGGATCATTTGCTGTAAGCTCCAGACAACTTGACATGGGCTATTGCTAGAGGGAGCTTTCACAAACTTCAGCCTCAAAGATCACTGCACCAGAATAGAGACAGAGGCACTCAGCACTAGAAGTCACTGGGCCATGATGCAAAGGGCCAAAGAGTGAAGGAAACTCCCCTAATATATCATAGGGTATGTCTTTACTCATTTCTCATTCAGGCAGGAGCAGGGAAATAAAATAATACCTCTATTCAGGGGCCCTTTTTCTTGGTAGTACACCTCAGGAAAGACAGCAGGGACTCCCTCTGACTGCTATCCCACAGATGGCAGAAAAGTGGTCTCTAATCCTCAGGGGCAATTGGAACACAAAGATCCAGAGCAGAGATTCTGGGAAGAGGAAAACAGGAGCTTCTCTGGACAGACACGAGTCAGCACCTGAGAAGTGTGAGTGCAGCCCAGACAGGGGCCAGGTTTGAAAGCTGCCTCTAAATAGCATCTCCTGCTACCCTTTCTAGAGACAAAACCTGTGGCTGGATGGGAGCAGCTCAGTGGTGTGGCCCAGCAGGGCAATTTTTAGATCCTTATAAACCCCAGAATCACAAAGGGATCGATTTAGAGCTTGCAGCAGCTCTGGGAGTTTGTCACTTCATCCAGACACCCCACAGCATTTGTTTGTCATGACTCAGTGGAGTTACTGGACTCAGCAAGGAGCAGAACTGAACCCCCACAGAGCATTTACAAGTTGTTCTTTTGGACAGAGCTTTGAATACAGAAAGGCAAAAACCAGCATTTGTTTCTAAATTCTGTCCTTCCTGGCCAGCTAAAGAAAGAATTAGCACTAGAATCCAAATTGCTGCAGGAACAAAAGCACATCTAATCCATGCAGTCACCTCTACTTTGATGCACACAGAGAACATATTTATGTAATTTCATCCACTCTCCGTTGAAATGTGGTGATTATGTATAGGAAGGCCTGTAAAAGGAGGGTCTTCAAATCTCTGTACAATTTGTAATTTATAAATTTCCTAGATCACAAACCAAGATCTTGAGTTAGCCCTTTACCATTCATTCAGCACAAATAGAATTAACTGAAAATTTAACAGCTACTCCATAATTTCTCACATTGCCTGTGGAAAAACCTATCAACTTATGTCTCAAAGTGCAGGTGTAAAATTCCTGCTTCTCATTTTGTTCCAGCAACTGCTCTGATGAGGGAACATCCCAGAAAAAGTATTGCTTCACCAGGTACTTTGCAAAAGTATGGCTCTGAACCCAAATTCCCTATACCAAAGTAATCTTCTTCACCTTACGCAGATCACTTAGTCTTCATTTAGAAAGAAGGTTATGGGTTCTCCTTGAGGCAGTTTGCTCCAAAAAGGTCCACCCAAAAGATAAACAAAAAACCAAAAAAATGTCAACAAAAAATAGAGACTGAACCTAGCAAAACTGCTGCTGATATTCAGGAGCAGAAACCACATGCCTCTTGCCTGAACAATTTCCAAACCATAAATGATGTTTAATGTGGAAAAAGTCATAAATGTACAAAAGTTACTTCTAAAACCAAAAACACAGGATTTCTTACTTATGGCTTTGATGAATGAAGTGTTTTGTATTCTGGCGTCATGCTTGGCACTCTACAGAACTTTTCTGCTAGCTGGAAATTAATGGCACTGCATGTTGGCATGTCCACTGGCTTTGCAGCAGACTGGAGAGTGCCCTTCAGGATCCCAACACAGGCTGTCTCTGTTGACTGCTCGGCAAGGTGGAACATGTTCTCCTTGTATCAGTCATATATCACAAAAAAGGGTTAAATAATACTAAAAAGACTTTAAATGGTTCTGTGCATTATGTTCTTTTGTGCCGTTGGCTCCTACCTGTCTTTCAGCTACTACTGTCCAATTCAGGAAGAAACAATGTGTGAATAAATCACACACAAACCAGAAGCAGCTCACACAAAGCAAAGCAGATTAAGGTATTTCAAAGGACACAAGAATTAAGGAAACATTGCTTTAGTCGCCTGTCTGGTACTGTTGATTTGCAGACATTTCCAAGTGTGTTCCAAAACTATATTTAAAATTAAGCTTTTAAAGTAAACAGTTTCCACTGGGTGCCAAGATTGCTTTAATGCCAGAACAGAAAGCTCTGTCTGACACATGCATAATTTTCCAAGCCGGAAATATAACAAAGCATTTAATACAACAGACATCATTTGATAGCCTCAACTTAGACTCCCACTTGGCAGTGGCAGTAACCAGTCTTCCATCAACTGCATCCAAAAATGATGCTTGCCTAACTTGTTATCATGCAAAACATTAATGGGAGTATCTTCCTCTTTTGAAGTCCCTTGGAAATGGAAACATAGGCTGAAACTGCCTGGTACATAAGCATGCAGAACACCTGAGAACCCTTCCCAGGTGGAAGCAGACAGAAAAACACAGGGAAGCAGAGCTTCACAGCCTTTTTGGTACTGTGAGTCACATCATGTACACAGAAGGGATCCCTGTGGGGGCCATGGGAACACAAGGAAGCAGAGCCAGTAACTATTTTATGGAAGAGCCATGCTGGAAGAAGTCGGCAAGCCTGTAGCTGCCTGGTCAGCTCTCCAAAGGCAGCTGCTGGCTGGTCAGCACATGCTGTTCTGAGAGCTATCTGCTTTCTTTTTTTCCTACCACTGGCTACTTTTTGCATTATGCAATCCCAAACTTTTGTACAAGGATCTTTTTATCTTCCTAGATCAGTGAGTGGCACGGGTTCTTCACTTCTTCACCTAGTATGAAAGAGAGCTATTTAACTAACTCCTTCGCTTCCAAAAATGCACATATTTTTGGTTATAAACACATGTATGACACCAGATCCTCAGGATAAACAACACTTGATTCATAGTTTTCCTAGGCTTAAGTGGTCTGTTGGAAGAAAACTGTAGCTGCAAATATGTGAAAATGTAAAAAAAAACCCCAAAAACCAAACAAATCACAGTATGATTTGTTTAATGACACTTGGTGATGATCTGTAGCCTTGCCCCTACACAGAGAAAAGGCACATTACCTACCAACGGATCTTTGTGAGCAGGTCCTGGTAGTTGTTTTCATCATTTCTAACAACCAGTGACTCAGTTTTCCTTTTCTCCTCCTGCACCTCACTGAGTGAATTAAACAGGCTGTCAGTGGCTCAAGGCCAAGTCCAGCCCTCTCTCTCTGACAGCACACTTCAATTTTGCTGTTCCAGCACTTCTTGTGGGACAGGTGCCCAGTAAGTGCTTTAGAAACCAGTGTTTACTATTCACGAGAGGAAGAATTTCAGGAAAAATACTATCGTAACATCCATGACAGGAGTTCTTTATAACCCTCCTGTTAAAGTCATGTGTTTTTGGTATGGAAGCCTTCTGAAATGCATCTCTTTTAGGGTCCAACCCATTCTAGGGTTGCAATTTTCTGTGTGCCTGGAGTGAACATTCCCTCAGGTCTGGTAGCATCCAGATCCACGGCAATATTCTCCCTGGGAAGCAGCGACTAACGTGCTCCTTAAAAACAAGTCGTTAATTCTGAAGTATGTCAGAAGAAATATGTTCCTCAATTTACCCACTGTAGCATACCTGGTCTTTCCTTAAGGCTGCAGCTGAAAAGACCCAAATCCTTTGTGTCTCAGCAGACTCTTAATTCCTGAACAGGCAACAAAATTGAGTGTCCCCCCTAACAGCTCATTAAGTTCTCTCTCTCTTTTTTGCTGTCAGTGTATTTTGCTATTTGACTTCTAACAAGTTTTCTTTTCAACAGAAACAACTTCTACATCACCTTAGAGCTGGTGCAGCAGCTGGGTCAGAGTCTGTACACACAGTGACACATCATGCACCAGATGCAGAGGGAATTAGCTTGAGTTCCATGGGACTGATGAGGCATTCTTCAGCATTTTCAGTTTTGTTTTACTTTCTTGCTCATTATTGTATGCTGCTCCTGCTTCTTATCCATTTGCAATGTGCCTGTGTCTTTAGTGCTTCTGTACAGCCCTCAGCAATCCAGATGTTACTCCCATGCTCCAACCTGATGCTTGCTGGAAATTATCTTTTGTGGTTTTCCTATGCTTTTCCCAGAAGACTGAGGCACTTTTTCCTCTTTGCTTTTTCTCAGCTATCATATGTGTTTTCCCTCACACCTTTTAAAAATTTGTCACCAAAACAGTCCAGCGTGCAACACAGCAACAATCTTTAAGCAGTCATTCCCGGAGCTGCTATGGAAACAGAAGAATTGCTGGAAAAGAGTTTTCTGGCAACTCATGGCTCCTCACCTGCAGCCTGGGGCACACCACCTGAAGCTGCTATCATAATGACTTGTCTCCTATCTCATTAGGGCAGAAGGTAAATTGCAATTCTTTATTCCTCAGCACAGATCACAGAAGTATCCTGAATAAATTCCCTTTTTTTTAAATATGATAATTTTATTTGGAGACTGCTTCCAAACTCAATTCAATAAGTGCTTTGGAATGAAGAATACAGTAGTATACATTATTCAAACGGATAAAGCACTGTAATGCTGCACCCCTTTCTTTAAAAGCTGCTGTTAACCACTGAATGTTAACACTCTTTTTTTGCCCTACTTGGACAACTCCATGATCAAAACTACACTCATTAAACATGTACCAAGAGACCACAAAAAGACCTCCCTTATTTTCAGTAAATTAAACATATTGTTAAATGGCATGCTAAGATTGAGTCTGAGTTATCAAATGCAGAAGCCCCCAGCTTCAAACACATAGATCAAGGGACGAAAACTATTGGTTCAGCTTTGAGACAATGGAAATGTGGGCATTATTTCTACCAGCACTGGTGAGAGCACAGACAGGTTATAATACAACAGACATTCCTGAACCCCAAATTTCTCAAAAGAAGGAAATGGTCCTTGGACCAGGCCTAAAGCTTTCCAGTGAAGAGACACAAAAGTTTGTCCTGCTGCCACACAGACTTTGTTTGGTGACTAAGTATGCCTGAGTATCTTGTTAACATGCCCTACAATCTTGAAAGCTGACCCTTTGCAATAAGAAGTGTGACAAAGAAACAAGCTCTTGAATGGGGAAAAAAGGCTCTATGCCCCAAGCACTGTAACCTGAATAAGGGGCTTTCTGAAGGAACAAAGCTGCTTGCACACAGGTGCCTGCTCCTTGAGTCAGCGGGTAAAGTGCAAGCCAGCAACACTGTTGGGAATTGGTCAGCACAGCAGTTTGAAGCAAAGGCTGGTCTGCTTTGTCTCTCGATGTCACAACAGTTCCTGAAAATTTCAGAGCTCCAGGAGAGCTGCCCGACTTCCTCTGAGTCGCTGCCTCCAAGCTGCGTTCGCAACACTGACGGCCTGTGTATTTCAGGAATGCAAAAAACTGGCACAGTGAGGTCTATGATTCAGCCAAGATGATGTGTTGGGACATGACTGAAGTTAATTAAAAGGAGCTTAAGACAGACAGACAAAAAAAAGAGTTTGCAAGACTTCTTAAAGAGCCAATTAATTATTATTTGTGGCTGCACACGCCAGCTGGGCCGCAACATGGAATCTCCCCAACCCTTAACACTCACCTCAGAGTCTTTATACAATGCCAAAGAAAACCCATATGCAGGTCAGCCTTTAGAAGCTCTGGGCCAAACTCCCTCCACTAGAGCTGAGCAGAACTTTACATTCAGCAGAACAGTCTTGCTTACACCCCCAGATATATATGCTCAGTCTAAATAGTGAACACAGAGCAAGAAATATATGATATCTGCATTGACACGTAAAAAAGCATGGGCTCTGCAGAGCAGGATGACCCAGTGACAATTGTCTTTGTAAGCATGAACTGGAAAAGGAAGGACTGGCTCCACCTGGAGTCAGGGTGGGGCAAGAGAGAATAAATGTGAATAATTTCAGCCCCTCTACTGCATGATAGTGATCATTTTCACTGCTGCACAAGGCACCCACACTTTAAGAAGCATAATGTCCCTGAACACACTTCCAGACTAGTTTCCTATAAGAAATTCATTGCCTCATTAGCAATTCCCTAAGACTCTAAATTCCTTTAAATTCCCAAAGACTAAATTCCAAGTCCTAAGTCTACGGACCTAAACCCTTCATTACTTCCCTGAGGACAGCTAAGCAATTTTCACATATGTGAGCAACCTCCTTGCTTCCAATTCTCGGTCCATTCAGCCAGCACTGTCCCAGAGGCACAGCTGAGCAAAGACAGGAGTGGGCCTTGCCCAGCCTTGGGAACTCAGAGCCACATCACTGCACAAAGACAGAGCAATCAGAGCTCCCACGGACTGAGCAGGCTGCCTGACCATGCTTACCAAAATCTGCATTTTCCCTGCTCAAGAGGACAGACCGTGCTAAGGTGTGTCAGTAGCTGACATGTGTGTTTAACAGGAGGCTACGAATTTCAAGTGGCTGAGGGTGATTGCAGTTTCCAAGGCTGCCGTGTGCGTGTGACTGGCACAGCGGGGCTGCTCCCGCGGCAGGGCCAGGAGCCTCCCAGCGCTGCAGGCCCCACACCTGCTCGCACAGCCCTGCCTGCACGTAGACCTTGGCAGCCCCTGTGGCATTTGCTGGGGTGGGGGTGGGAAGACCACGGTGTCATTTACACACAGGTTGAGCAAACCAGGTGCAATCGGTTTGGGTTTGGCTGAAGAATCCTCCACCCTTCTCGAGCTATTTAACCCCTGCAGTGCCAAACCTTTATGCATGCCCAGGGCAATGACAGCATTAGTCTGCAGAGGAGACATCTGTAGATCAGTCATCATTCTCATATTGCCAAAGGCAACACAGGAGGTACGGGTCATATTAAGAAAAAGATAGCCAGCCCTCCAGCTACTGTACTCTTAAAATTATTTTAATCAAAGCAATAAATATACACAGTAAATATAAACCCAGCTGTCTTCTGAGAATTGTTTCATTGTCCTGTCACCTGGCCTTGGACAACCTAAAATGATGCATGACAACCCTTTGAAGAGCACGGCATAGGGATCAATATGTTGCAGATGCAATGGGCAAGAAGGTGGCAAACAGACAGCTGGACAAGCCAAGCCTTCAGTACAGGGAAGCGATGCAGCACTGCCAGTGCACTGTCCTGGGACACAGCTGCACGTTCAGTCCAGGTCTGTCCCATGGCAGAGAGACAGGAGCCCCGGGATCCATGGCCTGAAAATTGCTCTCTGGAACACCCACCTTTTGCCTTCACATCCACTGAGCCTTGTGGGGTATACATCTTGCAGCTCTCCAATACAGGAAGATTTGGGTATGCAGTTTGTAGGGGGTGGACAATTACCAGACCCTGACATCAGGGGTTCATAAAGTCAACCAAGGGCTGTTTACTCACAGACTGTTATGTTCCTCAAAATTAATACTGTAATAACAAAGCTTTTATTTCCCTATGGGAAATTGCTGAGCGCAGATCATTCAGTCTGTGGGGGACATGTCTGCAGAAAGGCCTGGAAGAGCAGATTTTATTTGAGTTTCTGTTTCCAGTTGTTCTTCTAAACCTTTCACAAAGGGTTGAAAAAACAGGGGTGGGACTTGGGGGGGAAGTCCCGATTTAAAGTAGCTTAACACCTCGCTGGATCCTTGCCGAATGTAGTTTCAAATTAACAACTCCAAACCAACAGGAAAAATGCTTCTCTCGACCCCTGGGGGGGTCAGTGCAACACCCAAGCACTGGCACAAGGCAGAGCTCAGATTTGACACAAAAGGACTGGGTCGCTCACCTCTCTCCGGGGCTGAAGCCCGGAGAAAGGGGCACTGCTTCCAGAAAGGGACAAAGACAGCCAACCTCACAACAAAGGACACTTTTCAGCAGCACATAAAAGGAGGATCTGGCTCTGCCCCTCTGGCCAGACCCCACCCCTCGCAGCGTGGAGGCCTTGCCCCAGCCAAATCTAATCAAGTCTGACACACAAGACAACACGGACGGACACTTCCCTCAGGCAGCCCCTTCCTCTGCTTGCTCCTCACCCACAGATCTCCCCCCGACGCACAGGGCGCTTCCTTGCTTGAGGAGCTCAGGCCAGCCCACGGCCCCATGCCTGCCGGCCATCACCCCCTCCGCTGGGGCAGGCACCACCCCACAGCCCCAGCGGCCCCCCGAGAGGGTGAAGTGAGCGCCCTGGCACCACCGGCCTGGACCTTCGCTGCACGGATGTGGCTCTGCTCATGTGAGGGGAAAGGCAGCCCCCGACCCTGCTGTAGTGGGGCTCGAGCGTTCCCTGCTTGCAGCCACGACTGAGGTTCCCTTTTCCTTAGAACCTCCATAACTGCCCCCATGTACCTGGAGGAGTCTTTGTTCCTCCAGTCCTAATAGTTTAAAGCGCACCTGAGTGTTGATTAAAGTACACAGGAACTGGGCCAGATCCTCAGCAATACAAGTGTTCCTTCAGATAGGAGAAAAAAAAAATACTAAATTTATAATAATGCATTTAAGCATTGCTGGGACAATCAAGTAACTGCTGAAGGTAGAAAGCAGCTCAAAGCAGCCAGACCTGTCTCATAATAGCAGGGAAGGCTGAATATTTCCTAAAATTGTCCCTCCTGCATTATCTACACCACACCTCAGGTCAGGACTCAGTATGCTCCAGAGTGGGCGAGAGTCTAGCAAGGAAAGCTGAATAAGCATTGCTTGAAAGGGAGGAGGCAGGAATTCACCAAAGTGAAGAGGAGGAGGAGAGAGCAGAGGCTGTTTTTAGAAGTACTGGCACCACCTTTGTCTGCAGTGGCCAGGAAACTGGTTGGAAGCCCCATGACTTAAGCAAGACACCCAGACCTGGGAGCCAGAAGAGGAAGGGACTTGGCAGAAATTCCCCCACAAAGTGAGGAATCATTTATGCAGCAGAATATTCAGCTTGGCCTCACTGCAAAGAAACGCTGCCAGATACCTGATTGTGCCACCAGTATATTAGAACTCCACTCCTCTGCTCTAATATAGTAATGAATCTTCTTCATGCACTTCTATCTTCCATTTGATCAGTTTTACACAGCTTCTCTCTAGCCCCAGTATTCCTTCACTGCCCTGGGGCCATCACAGCATTCTCCCAGAGCCATGGGTGTCCCATCCCCCTGGCTCCCAGCTACCCAGCCTCATTCCTTCCACGCTTGCCCTTCGGGCACTATTGTCCCACCCTCTCCTTTGAGAGTCTCATAGCACACAGAAGGGTGAAAACCACCACTCTGGCCTTCCTAGGGTTAAAGACAAAGGGGCCAAGTATCAAAGAGCCAATTCAGGGAAATTTTGGCACCTGCAGGAAGCTGAGATAACCTGGCTGATGCATTGCTAAACTCACTGCTTCAATTTATCTTTACCCTTCCTCTCTGAACTAGCTGTGTGTAGCTCACTCCATGGTGCAGTGTACCATAAAGCCCTGGGTAGCCAGAATGTCTGCAGGAGACAGGGCAGATAGGGCAATATTCTATCACTGCATTTATTTGCTTACGTGCTTGCACCACAAAAGGAGAGTGAGAGGCTTAATACTAGGCAGCTGCAGCATCTGACGCAGTATCACAATGGAATTAAAATGCACCTTTCCACGGTGCAGAAAGTTGTCTGGGTCAAGGGTTGGTGGTGCCAGCGTACACCGATGGGCAAAGTCTGAGAGGTTTACACCCATGCCAGCCAGAACTTCGAAACAAAACTGTGCTACTTCATATACATAGAGACATTTAAAAGCTCCACTGAGCAAGTGATAGTCATGTCCTTGTTTTCTGAAAATGTTTGTCCCTCTTCTATTTTAAAAAATGAAGCAGAACAGTTTTAACTGTTATAGATTTTTTCAGGGCACGGCCATACACCAAATAATTTCCCTTTGCCATAGTCCATGGAAACAAAAATAACCCTTTTAGAAAGACTATAATCAGCTGGTTAAAATGTGCGTATCTCTCTTCCCAACAAACACAGAAAACATAAATCTACGCTTGAGTTGTAGTCCTGTTTTAACATGCCATCTACTAAGACTGTCAATTTCAATCTAGCTATGAAAATCTGTTGCTGGAGGAATAAAATCCTAGCTGAAAGTCTAGAGCTAAAACATAACTATGCTGGAAACATTTGTTAATGAACAAATCACTGTGTAAAACATACACTAGCATTGACAATTGTATTTTATTTATCCTCTGTGTTGAAAAGCAACATAAACATACCCAAATGCACTTTGTCAGTGCTAAAAATTGAGACAGAAGAAAGTTCACTTTGGACCTAATATTTGCCACACTGGGTTTGACGTTACATAGAACTGGTTCCAGACCTTTTGTCCAATGAATCCTGCTGCAGACAGGACCCTGCATTCTTTCCCTTTTAGAATAAATGCTTGCACAGGGAAGGCCTTGTGCCCACATAGCGAAGTGGGTGACACCAGCAGGTATGGAGGGAAGCACAGAAATTAATTTTTGATCATGGCTAAAGGGGATGACTGATAAGCATGGAAGTAAAAACTTTGTTCTTGGATACTTCAAATTAGAAAAAGTCTGTTCCTTTGGGTCTGTGCCTAGTTTTTGCAAGTTAGCTGGATTACCATCCTGCCTTTCTTTCCATATACTCATTCAGGCCATGAGTTTAAGGCTCCTGAAAGGCACCAGATATTGGGGGTAGGTAGGGTGTATTTGTTTGTTTGAACTCTCCTTGCAAAAACAACAGCAAAAGAAGGAAAGAACATTGGATGGCTTCAGATTTGCTTTCCAGCAGAGTATGACTAAGGCAGGGAGGCAGCCTGGTAAATACAGTCAGGACTCCAGGATGGGACAAAAACATACGGAGAAACTCAACAGAAAATAGACAAGATCAATAGAAGTTTCCAGTCATTAGTAGAGTGAAGAAAATGGAGACAAAACAGGTGAACAGAGGCAGTTTTTATGGACACAGCCTGGAAGGGAAACCCAGGAGTTTAATCTCCAGGCATCTCCAGGCACAGTCTATTAATATAGACCCAGCAGACAGACTGAAGTAATAGGTGAGAAAAGCAAGGGCAGGAGAGACAGACCAGAGAATAAAGCTCACTTGGAGGTGAGTGGTTCAAATGCTGTGCTGGATCCTGTTTTGGTTAGCTGCTGTTGTGTAACTGGAGATTTCACATTGGCTTCCTGGAAGTTTATAGTATTCAGGAATCTCCTCCAGGGAACTTGCTGTGCCTGAATGGGAGAGCACAGTGACCAAGGTGAGCCACAAACAGTTAGTGGGAAGTAGAACAGAAAAGGTGTGAGGATCAGTATGAGGAGAGAAAGTATCTAAGAAATACAAATTGATGCTGGTTTGTGGGACAGGGAAAATCTGAAGAGGAAAGGATAACAAACAAAAGGAAGGTCCTAGGAGAAAACACAAGTTCTTTGAACTGTAATTCTGCTTTACTTTAAAACACACACATTGCAACAGAGATGCGCATACACACACACAAACAAGTCAAGTATCCACATGAACACAGTTGGTTCTGGATATCCCTTCTTTCTTTAATTGGTCCCAGGTGAGGCATCAACAATCACATCTGGAAATTTTTATACAAATGGCAGGAAAGCCAATGACTCGGGTCACAAATATTTCACGCTCTCTCTTTGCCAGAAACACAGGACAAATGTGGTTTACATCTGCCTCCCTATAAATACACACACACTTGCAAGATTCTCTGCTATGGCAAATACTTGTGCATGTAAAAGCAGAGCTGGTCAGTGTTCCTCCCATCCACCTAAAGGAGATTTGGTCAGAACTAAGAAACTGGATGCTGGGTGACACCTGCAGTCCAGGTCAGGCCTATTGTCAGTATCTCAGGATCAAGAGATAGCAAAGACATCCTTCCTTACTGGCTGTAGAAGCAAAACACAGAATCAAATTACATGGATGAGCATTTTCAAAAGCTGCTGCAGCCCCTGCCTTCCAGACCCAGACTCTCCATGAGACCACAGTGTCAGGCACACCCAGTTTCTGACTGACATGCAAACTCAGCTTAACTTTCAAAAGCTCATCTTTCAAGAAAAAAAGCCACTGGGTCCTCCCTTAATCCCCTATTCTTCCTGCCTCAGGTGCCAGCTACCACCTGAGTTTATCCACATGGAGTCAAGAAGAAACTGTAATGGTTTCTTATCTGTGATGCACCAATTCAAGCAAAGCACTGCCTGACTTAATTAGTTCTACCCAGTGTGCACTGGTGCTGCAAAATGCTCTACAAATTCAACTCATCTCAGCAGTAAGGACCAACCTCTTGGGCATCAGAGGATGAACTCAGAGCAGGTTCTAACAGTAGCACTGTTTCCTGGCAGAAACACTGTGTTCAGCTTCTGCACAACTACTCTATGAGCATTATAATTGCAAGAGACGGACACTATCTGTGTCAACAGTTCTCAAAAATGCAGAGGAGCTGTATTTCTCTTCAGTGCTAGCTAATTCTTAGAAGAACCACAATATCTTTGCCCTTCTGAGGTGTCCTGCTAGTGTAGGTGATGCTATTGGTACTTGGCAGTAGACACTGGTTTAGGAGGACTGAGAGTCACGCTGGGTGCAACAGAGTGTGCACAGCAGACAGAGCTGGGCAGGGACAGCTTACACACTCCTAATGAGCCAACTCTGATCCTATCTCTGACAACTTGGTGTTGCTCCAGGGGTAAAGAGACTGCAGAGGTGACTTAACTAGATGTCAGAGGGAATGTCCTAATGCCACCAAAGCAATCCAGTCAGCATTTTTTCATTCCCTCTGCCTGCCCTTGGCATAGTGGATGTGCCAGTAGCGGTTTAGAGAGCTCTGCAGACTTCTGGGTAGCAGGGTATGACATGGCTCACTGCACCCCTAGAACAGCCTGGAGTCTGCAGCTCTGAACTCCAGGATGATGAAGCGGCTTCACAGACTTAGATCAAAAATAATTTTCCGCACTGAGGAGATTGCCTAAAGCTAAAGACACAACTTTACCTACCTCTGAATGTCCACTGTTAAGCTTCCTACCATCAGAATTTGTAATGGACAAGAGTCAACAGCACCTGGCTACTGTATCTCTTGGGTTTGATCTTTTCCCTTAATCTGTGGCATTTAGCTAGAGCACCTGACCATATTGTCTCTCATCTAAAGCTTTAAAACAAATTGGAAAGTTCCATGCTCAAGTAGGAGCTGATCACTCAGGCAGAACAGCCCAGCAAGATACACATTCTCTTAAAGTCAGTGGAATTCCAAAGGCAAAGCACTTAAAATTGACAAAACGTCATCATTTTTTATTCAATGTTTAATTAACACATTCAATTCACCTCTACTCCCACTGCAGGAGAGATTAATAGCTTACTAATTTTAGGTGGTTTTTTTAGGATTAAAGAACTTTGACTAAACTTTCATTTCTCAACTGTTAGATCTTAGAGCACTCCATCAGCCAGGCTCAAATCTCTGATGTTGCTGGTACCTGTCTGAGCCTCACAAGTCCAGAACAGGTACTGCCCTACCAGGTACCTCATTTGCCTCATTCTCTTTGGACCCCTACAAGGGACACTGCTGGAAACAGGATCACTGAACTGATCGATGAGTTTGTCATGGATGGCTCACACCGCTTCCTGGAACTTTCCTGGACCTTTCCAGAAGCCCACACCAGGCTGGCCAGCATGCCAGGGCCAAGGAAAACTGAACCAAGTAGAAGGACAAATATTTGGAGTCCTTGCTCCAAGTGCTGACAGACAGTGCCGCGTTCTGATTTATTCTCTGTAGCCTTTCTAAGGGCACACATTGAAATGACCTCCCCACGTGTCTCATCTGGTATGCCACAGGTGTGAGGCTGTTGCTGCTCTTAACATCTTTTAAGTGTTCCACCAGATGAAAAGATGAATTCCCTTTGTTCCTTGGAGATGGAGTTTCTTTCATTTCCTGCATAAGGATGCAGTCCACACTTCCAGTAAAGGGAACAGATGATGTAGGCCTGGAGGGCAGGGGTGCATTTGCATGGGTTGGGCTATCAGGTGGGTTTGCACAATTAATCACTTACACCCATCGGGCTGTACAGGGCTGCCAACAGCAGAACTGTTCTGAGGGGGTGCTCTGTATCACAAGAGCTCCAGAGAAGAAAACCATAATTTCAAACCTCTTTGCTCTCAACCCATGGAAAGAGTCCCCTTAAAACCAAAGCTGAATGAAAGGACTGTGATTTAGCTTATTTGCATATATGATTATGTAAATCAACCTACTGCTTCTTATCCCATGGCAGCAGAGCTGCCTGCAGAAGAGCCTCCAGTGGAGAAGATTGGATTATGGAAAGGGACATATGCGTGAAAACAGGTCCTAGCTGCATATTTAGAGTTCATCAGCAGGCACGTGGAAAAAAGGGGGGGTTTAACCCTTCACTGTCAGAGAGACAGGACAGAGAAAAACAGTGCAACAACCATTGGGAATGCTTAGATATAATGCAGCAGCCTTTACTGGAAGATGTTTCAGGAAGTATTTTGTGATCACTTGGACAGCTGCGTGCAAAAGGGTTAATGATCATAAGCCAACAGAAATCAAAATGGTGAAATATTTCTAGCTCCAGGATAATCACAAGAAGAGCCACCGCATTCACATGTCATTGTCACCTTTTGATGTGCACACAGTACCTGCTTGCTGCTCACCAGCATGCCCAGGACCCACCTCCTGGGATGTATGTTCAGCATTCCATACAGCTATCCTGCATCCCACTGCTGGCTGGACTGTCATCTGCTCCAGCCTCCCAGCTGCCATCCCACAGATGCAGCATCCAAGCCAGTGCTAGCTGCACTGCCCAGGACATGCCACTATAAGTTCTTACCCTTTTATTATGGATCTGCCTGCCTAGCACCCCACTACCTCCCAGGGCTGCCCAGGGCAGAAACAAAGCAGCTTTTTATCACTGAGAGGCTCAACAGGCCCCATCGATGTAGCAGCACTGCTGGGGTTAACACAACCCCTGTCCAGTATATCTAAGCATCTATAGGAAGGGGAACATTTTTAATCCTGTGAAGAAACTGCTGCATGGATGACAGAAGCAAAGAGACCAGGCCATCTCCACCTAGAGGAAACAGGAGCAGCATTCAAGGATGCACAGAAAGTGCTACATAGTATTTTGCAAGCTCTAAATAATCTCTTACTAGGGCTAATAGGGCATCTCTCACAAAAAAAAAAAAAAAAAAAAAACACAAAAAAACCAAAAAAAACCCCCCAAAAAAAAACCACACAAAAAAACCAACAACAAAAAAAACCCAACCAACCAAACGAAAATCAGCAACCAAAAAAAAAAAATCATTAGAAGTAACAAAAGGAAAAGGAACTGGCACTTCCAAAAAACATGGCTAATATGAATCAGCCATCTCACAAGTACTAATTTTAAACTGACTACAGGAATAAGTGACAATAAATTTAGGATTCCAAGAAATGTCCCAAAGCAAAACTAAATATGTCTCTGGATTTCTCTTTGTTCTGATATTTGAATCAGGATGATTTTGGCCAACAGTCACTCAGCTTTTAGAGCCAACTTTGACCAATTTAAAATTTCTAAACCAAGGGAAATAAAGTAGATTCTTTGGAGGAATTTTGCATGTGTGACACAAATTCAAAGCAAAAGGTGTTGTGTGGGGGGAGGGTAGGTTTTGTTTTGTTAATTCTACCAAGACTGGCAAAACAAGGGGAATTGTAGCAAAACTTTAGGTTGACCCAGACCAGTAACATCTCTTCAAGTTATCCTGTTGTTACCTACCCTGGTCCAACCACCCTAGCTGACACTGGCTAACTCTGGTTCATTTTTCTACTGTAAGCAGGACTGAGGTGAGATCAAACAGTGCTGAGTCAAATCCAAACTTCATAAAATGGCAGTATTATACACAGCCCTGGTAGTCCCAGAGGCCCACTTCAAATATCTACAGTTTGAAGTGTAAATGAATAAAAGAAAATTCCTTCACTTACAGGATTCCTCATCTTCCTAGCTTCCTCAGGATCATCAGATTTGATGCCCTCAAGGACAAGATCAAATTCAAGATGATGGAGCATCTGGAATGTATCTGTGCTTGAATCCTGCAGTTTAGATGCCAGCTTCCTCTTCTGTGGTGGCAGTGCCTCTGCAAATCATGCTCAGAATCAGAGGAACAACCAAATGTGTGTTTGTTTTCACAATCTTCAGAATTAAGAGAGGGGATTAGGTGTGGGGTTTCTCACACACCAGCTGCACTATTTTAGCCATAGCACTGTCCTGATTCTACGGTAGAAAGGATGACACCAGAGGAACAACATCCTTCTAGTCCCAGCAAAAGTATTCTGGCAACTTGCAAGACAATTACTAAACTTCCACTCATTTTAGGATTTTTCCTTACAGTGGAATTCAGGGTATGTAAAAAAAAGAGTCCAAACAGCCCCAGAGGTTTGTATGGGAGGGACTGCCAGTCATGGTCACTCCAGAGAGGAGGGAGAAGGCAAAAGAAAGGAAGAAATCCAGCTGAGGGAAGTAACATGCATATGGACAAACCCATCCCACTGAGGACTGCAGGGAGGAGCAGCATGCCAAGTTCAACACATCCTGAGGGACAAAGCTTGGAAGCAATGAGAAGGTCTCTTGGATGCAGTCAACAACAGCAGTATGAGCTGGCTGCTGGCAAGAGCTGTCGATGGCAGCATTCACATTATGCTGCTTTTTCCCATTTTGAATGCCCCCTATCAGGCTTGTACCACTCCAAAGTACCAAAACCTTATATACACTAAACCTCTTCTCTTCAGTCTATTCAAGGTTGGCCATGGACCGTGCTGTTGCCTGTATTTGAGAAGGCCTGGGAGCAGTCAGGAACTGACAAAAACGTGGCAAATGTACCCTGCAGAGACAACCTGGCATGTTTAACCCACACTAGCTGGAAAAGTGACTGCTGAATACTGGAAACTGCTTTATCCATGGGGTTGGTCTAAGGCAGCTCTTGTCAAACTGACCAGGAGCTTTGTGCCCTAGCGGTAGGGTATTCCGTACCCGCCGCTCATCCAACAGGTTCAACAGCCCAGGGTCAGGGTGTGCTCTCGGTGCAGCTGCTGGAGCACTGGCAGTGCCCTGGCCCCAGCCCGAGTGCCAGCATCACCGCCATGAGGCAGCCAGCCCCAGCCTCAGAGGTTCGACTCCAGCAATGCGTTCCCGTTCCCGGCTGGCTGTCTCCCATGTGGCGACGCATAGCACTATTCACCCGACTATTGGCCCAGCCCAGAACTGTTTTTATTAGAAAACACTAAGGCAAGCCTTTCCAAGCCTCAGAAGAATCATCTTGTAAAGATCTGGGCTTGAGATGCCAAATGATTGCTGCTTTGGCGCAGTCTGCACATTCATTTTTTATTGGTCACAAACGCTTTCCAGATGCTGGCATGCTGGCTGCAGATTGCAACTCTGGGGACTTGGCTCCCAGCCCCAGTCACTTTGTTAAACTCTTGACCTGCTGTGGGTTAAAAGAAGCGGGGAATGGGACTGAGTCACCATGAGGGCATTGCTAAGAGAGAGTGTGCACTACACAGCAGAGACCCATTTCAGCAGCTTTCTGTGCTCAGCTGGCATGGAAAACATTTAAGGTGGTCCACAGCAATCCAGTTCAGCTGCCAAAGCTAGTGAGAACTGCAGCATAGTACCAGCCTGGGTTTTAGGAGTAGGGGCAGAGAGGCTGCCCTGCAGCTGGATTTTCCACATTGCAGCCCATACACTTTCCATCTTTTTTCCTCTGCACAAGTGGATTTCCCATCCCTGCTACAATACTAAAGCAATCCTCTGAGCCAGAGCCATGTCCAAGATCAGACTGAAAGCTGAAGCCTGGAAACCTTCCTTGGGTTCAGGTTTCATGACAAGCCTGAAGCTTGTTCATCAAGAAGGTTTGCAAACCATTGGGGAAAAAAATGCTTTCTGGATTCTCAGTTGTCGGTGTCCCAAATAAGGGGGAAAAATAAAATAAAAAAAAGAAAAGGAGATGTGAACAAGCAGAAGGAAACACAATTTTGATGGAGCTGTTTTGATGGAGATATTTTTCTGAATGGAAAAAAATTCCCTTTGAAGAATATAGGTGTTACAAATAATTGGGTTTTTTCTCTCCTTCAATAGGGCAGTTTTAAAAAAAACCTAGTATTTTGCACTTTTGGATAGATTTCCTAACTGAAATTCTGCAGTTGATGACTTTCTTTAATCTCAGTTTTCAAGAAGAAAAAGTTCTCTCAAAACCTCAATTCAAAGAAAACACTTTCAGCTGAAATGAAATTTTTCATGCTGCTTTGAAATATGCAGCCAAAAGCAGTATTTCAGAAAATGTATTTTCATTCAGAACTTCTGGACAGGAAAGAAAACAGTTCTTGATAAGATAAATTGACCTGAGCTTTGGTGCAGTTTCCCCTTCTGCTGCTGGGGCAGGGGGTGCTCAGGGAACAGAGCCCCTGCACAGGTCCTCTGCCCATGACATCACCTCAAGGCTCTCATCCTGCTCTCCCACCCACTCCTTTTACAAAGCGCTGCCTAAACCACAGCCCTGAGGAGCTCCTGGGCTCTGTGCTTGGGCAGATGATGAACTCTGCTGGATGCCAGGCAGGACACAGACAGGATGGGAGGCTGGTGCAGGAACGCACAGCAGGGCTGGAGATCAGCTTCTGCAGCGCTCGCTCAGCGAGGCGGTGCTGGGAATGGCTGGTTATCCTTCAGCTGGGGGAAGCTGCCAGCTGAGGTCTGCTTGCTCCCCTCTGCCCTACAGCTGGGGATGGAGACTTTCCAAGATTCTCATAGAAGCAGGATGCTGAGGGACACCTGGGTGAATCACACTGCTCTGGGTGTTGACTTCTAACCTTCCTTCAGACTTTCATGGGAGCTCAATGTCACCCACAGGCATTCATTAGAGCAGGCAGGGCCACAGGGGCTTGAGCGAATGAGCCAGTCCTTCTGCTTAAGCCTTCAACAGCCACACAGGGAAGAGGTTTCAGTGGGAGCTGGGACCTAACTCTTTGTACTCATCCTCCTCAACAGAGGCCTGCCCACAGCTCTCCTGCCCACATTTCCAAGCAATGCATGATCCCTTCAGCAATACTTGTGCAAATAGAAAGCTCTGCAGTCCAGAGGGAATATTGGGGGAAGGTTTTATCCAATGGATCTGGTTCAGTGATGCTAATTAAATCATCACATTAGAGCTGGGGGCTTTCTTGAGTAAGTGTTACCACTTGAGCTGAATCGCACCTCAGATCACAGCCAGGTGTGCTCCCTGGATCCAGAGAGCCCTGCCAAACTCATTTCACTTGTGATGCTAAGGCCAGCTACAGCACAGTCTCCAGAGATGAATAAAACAGGGGAACAACCAAGTGTAAACCTGAAATCTTTTAGATTCAGCCAAGTGGAAATCCAGCCTGACTCCCCACCCAAAACCAAACAACTGAGAAAAAAAGAGAAAGTTTTACATAATAATCTCTCCAATGTTACAGCAGACAGTGTTTCTCCGAGGACATTATGTAATGTCTCGTAAGGGTTTTTAGCTGAATTATCAGGTGACTTGCACAATTACTAAAGAGAAAAACAGAATCACAGGTGAGCAGTAGGTGTGAGAATACACATCTGCCTGTTATACATTAGCAGCTGGAGAAATGATTCAGATTCAATGAGATGTCACTGGAGATAGGCTCATACTACAGACGTCAGGTTCAGAGGATCTGGAACTGGTTCAATCTGACTTTCTGGCCCATGCCTATCTTCTCCAGCATGAGGGAGGACCTCTCCACAATCCTTTGTAGAGCGATAGACTCTCCAGGGTGAATTTTCCTGCCACCTCAGATCTTCAGGCCCTTACAACAGGAATCCCTGTTCTGAGACTGACTAATTGTGTCACAGTGACAAAAAAGGGAGCTCTTGGCTATTTCCTGTCCCACAGTCCAAGGATGGGAAGGATGAAAACATTCCAGATTAATTCCCACTATGTAGATGCTGATTTTTACTTCCAGGCTGTTCTCTTCCTTGCCCCTTCTGCTCAGTGAGAGCTGTAGGGGTATAGGAAGAAGAACATGTGCAAACAGAGCCAGTAAATCAGATAATATAACCCCTCATGCCAGCTTATTGACTTCTGCCTCACAGCAAGAAGTAGGGAAAAAAAGCCCCAATAGCAAATTCTGCTCCAGAATCTCTCCCTTCTGAGGTTAGGAACCTTCTAATTACCAGCTAAAGTTACTACTGGCTCGATGATGCCCATCTGTTCATGTGCCAATATTGCCTTTAGTCTAAGCAGTCGTCCTCCTCCCTGGCATTTACCTCTCCTTTTTCTCCTCTTCTGTGTATTACAGAATTTCTCTCAGCCTTCCCTTCACCAGATTAAAGTTTTATTGAGGGCAGCTTTATCCAATGGGTTTTACATTTGCTTTTGCCATACATTGGTCTGTATTGTTCAACTTCAGTGTTTGAATGAGGCAGCTTTGTTTTCAGATCAGCATTGTCCTTTTAGCACATTGCTGAAGAGGTACCTTACAGCTTCATGAAAGCAATGAATCCTCTATTGCTATGCAGAGTCCTTTGCAACAGAATAAATATTCACATGAAGACAAATCTACAAAGTGCTATCAACATGGTAATTATTGAAGCAAGGGGTAGATACTAGCACACTGAAGGCAGAGAAGAATAAGGTAGATGGTACTGTCTCAACTACTGTTAGAAAGAGAAAAGGCACTTGGCAGAATGAAGAATTAACTTCCAGAGAAATTGAGACACTGAGTACTGCCTTTCAGCAAGTCCCTAGGCAACAAATTGATGAACTTCTACAGAAGAGGAAAAACAAGTGTTGCCATATTTTTTATATTTCAGTGTATTTTCTGTAGACGGTTCTAGTAATAGTAGAGTAATTCCGCAATTGGAATCATAGAATTTTACCACAGGAAACATAAACCCTTAATAATCCCCCACTTGCACCATAATCAAATTGCTGGTACCATAACCTTTTGTGGTAAAACCAGCCAGACCAGCAAAGGCAAATGCCTCTTGGGTGAGTACATGCCAGTCTCACATGATGTTGGGATGAGATAGGAAGGCTTTGTCCTTCTGGTTTTGTGTTCCAGAGTGCTTTCCAGTGTAGTAATATAGCTTACATGCATACTATCCTCTATCCTGTGAGTGCAACACAGAGATGTATATGTGATATGTGATGCATTTAAGCCAGTATGCAGCTGGTTTAAATACATCTGTGACCTGCATTCCTAGCAGAAATCGCCTTAGTTTCCATTTTTGTGGCCAAATTGTTGCTAATGTTTTGATGTAGTTTCTGCTGGAGACATTTTAAAGGATAGATTTTGTACATGGGTATAAACCAAACAATTCCATTGACAGCTGACAGAATTATTTCAGATTTCACTAGGACAACTGATACAGAATCTCAGCATTTTGTGTCCCTCTCAAACTGTGCTGTGAAGTCTTATTGGTTAACTAACTTTTGTATTTCATCCCCGAGGCAGTTGAATTAGTCTAGGGAGTGAATAACTGAGTTAACCCATTACACTGTGTGGCTTCTTACAGAGAGAGCAGCGCTACACAAGAACGAACGTAGCCTCAAATAATTGAAGGTAAGTGCAACTCATTAGGTGGAATTCTAGGAGATACGGTCAATCACCCAGGAAGCTCTAAAACACATTCATGTCTGTTTAAAATGCGTTTGGCTGTACCTTCTATACATTGAAGGACTGTTCGCAGCACGGCAGCAAAGCGCCTCCCGGCTGGGATGGGTGCGCTACCGGCGGCTCTCCTGCGCCCCCTGCCTCCTGTTCCCTTTGTTGCAGAGCACTTCGAGGATGGCCGATCACCACTGACGCGACGTGTTCTGATGGCAAAGCGTGGAACCTGTGGGAAGGGAAGATGGGTGAAAGGAGAGGCATGGGAAGATTCCTTTGAATCAACCTGGGAGGAGCTGGTTTCAGCTCACCCTGCTCATACTGGCCATCAATATCCTGCACTCAAAGAGATGAAGTCAATCACGGTTCACTTGCAGGCCAGAAAGCTCCTTCATTTTGCTTCCATTCTGGAACCTCATCCTTGTTGTGTTCCACTTTGGAGTGGGAAAAAAAGTATGGCTTTATTGTTTGTGCCTGGATTTGCTCTCTAGACTTATCCACACCTTCATATCAACACACAGACACAATATATAGCAAGAGATTCGTAGCACATCTCCCTGAAATTCTCCCACTTTGAACTCTGCCAGGTATCACCATCATCGTTATTATTATTACTACAACTATCTTAGCAGGTTTGCAGGACACACCACTGCTAACTCATGGATCCAGTGGATCCCAACCCTCAGCTCTGGTGCCTCTGCACAAATGGACAGTAGCTCCCTTAAGCAGCCATTTGGCCACAGCACCTCCCTGGACCAACAGGACGCTCCAGCAGGAGCTCCTCGGTGTGTGCAGCACTCTGCCTTTGGACCAGGGCATCATCAGCACCTCACATCTCATTGCTCACTCCTGTCCTTTGTGACTCACCATCTCTTCTCGCATTCACATCTGGTTCTTTGCAAGCATTTCATCAGGAATAAATAAATCTATATCTGCATCCATAGGCAAATACCCAAACCTGTATCTGATACCATCATGCCAACAGGGATTAAGGCAAGAACAGTGGGTTTGGAGTCCTTTATAAAGAAGTGAAGATTGATGTTGATATAGACAATGTGTCGTCCTGAACTGAAACGGGAACAGGCAAGAAGGAGAAGAAGAGAAAGAGCCCCTACATAGATCCTGGGGTACAATATTTGTAAGGAAATCTCCAAATTCCCCTCCAGACATCCCATTTAGGATTCCTTGGGTTATGGAGAGAGAAGGCAGCCTAGAACACTCCCACAGATTAGGGAAATGGAAGTATGACTAATTGTAGTCCATCATACCTCCCTACCTCTGGAAAATAAAGAATAAATACTGACTATCAGGGAGCAGCTAGCAGCTTGGGACTGAGACTTCATCTCCAGAAATTTTTTTCTCTCATCTCTTTGCTGACAAAGAAACAAATTTCTCTCTTAAGCATTTCTTGCTTGCTTTCTCTATTACTCCCTTCCTCTGAAAGTTTAAAATGAGTCAATTGAATAGTGAATCAAGAAAGAAAAAGAAGAAACATTCCATTAGAAGCTGGAGAGAGTAGATATCTACCTTCAGTTGTGGGGATTGGCACGGATTCCTACCCATAAAGATAAGCCTCCACAGCTGTAGTTCTAGGAGGTTAGATCTTTCTCCAAGCATGATAAGCCTCAATCCAGTGGATAGTACAAAGGGAACAGGGATTTCCCCAATACTGGTACATACTGTGTTATATTCCACCTTCAGGAAATATATAATGGATGAATTATAAAGCCTTGAAATCTAGTTTTCTAGTACAAACATGGGTAGATCCTTGAAACGGTTGTATTGATCTAGTTAATTACACCAGACAGTGTTGTTTACTAACTGCAATAATACACCATAATAAATGATAACCTACCTTTACATTATAATACTGTACTATGATTACAGTTAAAAAATATTTTGCTGATCTAATGCAACTAATTTAGCACATATAAAAATCTGAGCCTAATTTCAGGTTTCACAATTGCAGAAAGTGCCAAACCAATTTGAAATCCATAGGCAAAACAAAAGGAACCAGCAGGTTATACAACCAGCAGTCTTGAAAGATAAAAAGAAAAAAGGAAAAAAAAAAAAAAAGAGAGAAAAAGAGAAAAGATGAGCAAAGGGAATGACCTTGCAGAATCTGAAGGAAAATAATGTTACAAGTGTTATAAAACAATGTGGTTAAAATGGTCACAAGAATGTTTGAATTGCCTTTCCTGTATAGGATTAACAAACTCAGCAAACTGCACGTGTGCAGTGACAAGGTATTTGTCAAACACTCTTGTTTAATACACATACACCTGAGGAACACTCTAACTAGATAAACCTCTGAGAGGGAACCACACTGCTGTCCCTGCTGTAAGAGCAAGAACTATTGTAGCCATGCTATGATCTGTTGTGCCCTGCAGAGGAACATTCTGACTATTCTACACCTCCTCTAATGCCCTTTGGAGCTTTAAGGAATGGTGAGAAAACTCACAGAACCATGACAAAGCTGTTCACACCTAGATCATTACTCAGATGCCCTGGTTAACAGTCATTGCTAGCAGTGCTTCATAATCCTCATGAGTTGTGCAGTTTTTAAACAAGTGGTAGGCAAGTTAAAGCACAAGGATAAATTAATATTGAGGTAGAAATGAAAACATTTCCATTTGCTAACCCTAAACCATGTGTGTGTGTGTGTGTGTGTATAAACACTCATACACCCCCCCACCAACACACACACTTTATCATAATGCTTTCCAAACACAACCTTGCTGCACAGTGCATCACAGCTTAGGGGTAACTACTCTGAATGCTTTAGGAAGGATTGGTTTTTCCACTCTCCAGTCTAAGATTAACAATATTTTGCTCCTGTCTGATTTTGTTCAATGACAGTCAATTCTAATATTTGCAGTCAGATGTAAATCAGACTTTTCAGAATGGTGCTAAGTTCTTCTAGTTATCCAATAATTGCAGCGAGCAGGCTGGACAGGTCTTCCTGGCCTTCAGAAAGAACTGAATATGCCATCTCTGGGTTCCACTCCTAACCCTTCCTTCAGCAGCCTTTTCATTTGCTTATTTCAGTGTTGGATCCACTCTATATATAAAAAGCTTAGCAAGCCATCATGCAAACCAGCAGAGGTTTTTTAAAAAAGCCTTATATGCAGGCAGAGCTACAGTTAACATGGTTTGGGGTAACCCCACAAAACCAACAACTCCAACTTTGGTAGAAGAGCAATGACTCTTCCTGTACCACTCCACACTGTCATAGTTGAAATGAAGATGTAAACAATTTCCATCCATCCCAGCCTTGCCCCATTCAGCACAGATGTATGTGAAACACCAATGGTTCAAGGCATAAGACTGAAAATTGGGGTGTTCATTCTCGACCGGGTGGGCATATACACACTTAGCCTGGAATACCATAAGCACGGTTTGCCCTGAAATCACCTTGTAAGTGACCTTGCCATTGCTTTCCACTGCCACTCAAAGCAGTGTATTACAGGTGTGTTAGTGTCATTGGACCATGAGCTCTGCATCCTTCCTTTGGAGTGAGAGGAGCAGTGTAGGGTCTACCAGTGCTGAGCTTCAAGCTGCTGCAGGTATATTTCTGCCATCAAAGTGGATCCTCTATCTCTGCATTACATTGCAGTCATTCTAAATTAAGAAGAGAGGAAGAAAAAAAAAACATGATTGGAGACTGAAGTTTTATGAAAGCTGAGATTCTCCCCTTCTGCATGATACCATCTCCCACATCAGAGGAAGCCCAATAGCCGTGGGCTTCCCATCCATCTCTGGCTCCTAAATGGCAAAGCTGCAAACAAACTCTAAATTAGGCAATGACTTCAGGTAAAAGCAGAATTACCACACACTTGTCAAGAAGCCAATTCAAAGCAGCAAGACCTGAGGAGGAGGCTGAATGTTTGATGGATTTGCTGGCTTGATTGGCTGCCACAATGCCCAAGATGACCGATGACACTTTCTTGGGCAGGAGCCATCTCCTGCAGGGCCCACACCCTGAGCAGAGGCTGCTCTCCATCAGAGCAGCTGGCTCCTGCTACGGGTTTACTGGCTGGATGTTTGCTCCTTCCCAACTTCTAAAACAGGTCCTACTTGTAGGGGGATGGTGTGGGGCTTGATGTGTCTCTGGTATTTATAATTACACATTTATTGAGCTTGTGCAATCCTAACTCCAGCTTCAGGCCAAAAGTTCATTGCTAGAGGGGTTCACTAAAGAATTTCCTCCTGAGAATGGAGAATTACATCACTTGCCAAGTGTGTCAGGCGGTTTTCCAGCTCCTGTTGGGTCACACCCATTTTGACTGCTCTAGTGGATGGATACTGTACATGCCTGGCTGTATCCCTAAGCTCCATTGGATTAATTGTGTCCGTGTGCTCCACACATCAGAAAAATTAGTAAGGTGTTCGTAAAGCCCTTATTATCATGGGCCTCAGGACCCTGAAAAACTGAAGCAGGTCAATGCATAAGGACCAAAATGGGTTTCCAAGCAGCAGACAGCCAACTGTTGGATATTTTGCATGTATAACCCTAAAAAATCAGACTTTTCTTTGCAAATCTCATCACACAGGCCTTGGTGACAATAATTACGTTTTTCTGATGGAATGCTTAATAATCTCAGAGACACATCCCTTACCATGCTGGAGACAGTGTCTATATTTAAAGAGTGATGGTTCCTGCCCCAAAGACTTCAGTCCCTGTTCAGCATGATGCCCTGCTTCTTTCATATTGTTCCTGTGGCACCACGACGAGCTGAATACATGATAATGTATTATCATCTTTCACTCAAGGAAATACAAATCCTGTTCCTTCCATATGCCACTAAAACATCATTGCCTGTCTCTCCATACACAAAACATATGCCTGAAGACTCCGAAGAGAAAAAAAAACATTTCACCTGTAATGCTCTTATGATATTGCACCATGCTGGCATGATAATTAACAGAATAATCCCAGTGCAAACAGATAAACCAGAACTCTTACACAGACAGTTTTAGTTTATGATGGAGTCTGATACTATTGTTGGTAGCAAACCAAAGGAGTGAGACTAATTTTGTTGGCACTATCAAAGTTCATGTGAGTATAAATGCTCTTCCTTAGCCTTTCTGTATCAGCTGTGTTGATGCATGTCTTATTGCGTTAAACCTTGCAATGCAATAAACAATTTTTCAGATGGGGGAGCTGGGGCAAAAGCCATATGTCTCTCAGGGGATCACATCATGAGTGAAATGAAGGCATGAACACCTACCTGTTCCTTGTCTATAAACTCCATTTGCTGACCACCAGCCTAAATGTTTTCCACCTCACAGGTGTATGGGCTGATTATGAGAAGGAAATTACAGGAAGACATGGATTTTAGTAGAAGAACAGACTGGAGTGGAGGGATTAACATGATTTAATGGGTCACTTGGGGAGGAGAATTGGCAAACATAAAAACAATCATATTCAAAGAAATTTAGCAGATGAACTAGGCCCAAATTGTAGACAGATAGCTACGCTGCTGTAGATACCAGGTGCCTTTTCTCCCAAGGAAACAGCTCAATGCTCACAAGTCTCAGAGCTCCTGCACTCAAAAAGGAGCAAGAAACACACAAATATTATTTGGGAATATAAAAGCAGCACAGTCTGGTGATTTCTTTTATAGCCAAGCCTGCCAGAATCCACATAACCTTCCCAGCTCAAATCCTGATGAAAGAGCACCCTCAGCTCCCACTGCCCAGAGGGAAAACTGCACATACTAAGAGCCCTGCAGTACGAGGCATATGAGTATGGGTATGTTAAGGATTCCTCTAACACCAGGACCTTCTGTCAATTCAAGGATCTTGTGCAGTTTCAAAGTTCCTGGAGCCAAAAGCCCAAAATAACACAGTTTTTTCATTCCCCATGTTGCACAGCCTGGAGCCAGTCTGGTGTCTGGGATAATGGCCAGTAATATTTCTGAATGTTTTCTGGGACCTTACAGAGGTTTTGAGCTCAGCAGATCCTCATGACATCTTCTTGTGACTTGAGACTGGCTTACTGCAGCTGAGGCAGGCAGCAGTATCTGCCGTGTCAGCCCCCTAACGCAGGGCACATCAGCCAGGTCAGACACCCATCTGGTCTGAAGAAAATTTCTGGTCTGAAACGTTCTGTCAATCTTTTAAACATACTGACTGGCACAGCATACCTGCCAAACCCCCTGATATCCATGGTAATGTTTTCAGAGACAGACACATGTGCAAACTCAAAAACAGGGGCTGGAATGAGCCTCCAAATAGAAATCACATTGTTGCTGACCAACTGTGCCAGACCACCTTAAATGGACACTGTGCCCATCTGCTCTTCCCCCCTCCTCCCCCACACCTCCTCCCTCAGGGTTGTAAACCATCCTGCAATATTTAAAGTAGCATTGTTCACCTCCCTTCTGAAGCCCCTGGACCATCTGAGCGGCTATATATTCTCTCTGTGCTGTTTGTTATTCCTGAGGACATGCACATTGCTGAACATACTAATAAAAATTTCATAAAAGAGGTTTGCCAAAGGGGTGTCTATGAGGGGATTTGTAAAGCTTGCTCACCCACATGCACACCCACACTCACTAGCTCTCCATTCACCATTAAGAAAGGACTGCAGCAGGCAAAAGCAAGTACCTCTGTACAACAAAAAGAAACGTCTCTGCTCCTGAATGGGACCAGGCAGGCTTAGGTAACAAAGATCTATATCATCCAGAGATTCAATATAAGCAAACACAGAAGCACGTTCCTTTGCAATCTCCAGCAACTGAAGTGAAAAGCAAGAGGAACTAGCAAGAAAATGTCTGCATAAGGCATGGCAGCATAATAGTGCTGCGTGTGCATGTTGGTGTACTGCCTGCTCACTCATCCCCAGCGTGCCTGCTTGTACCTTTCTCGAGTGCAGATTGAAAGGACAAGGAATAGCACTGGCTGGAAACGTATTCCGAAAGAGTGCACTCTCCCCCCAGGATGTTGTCTGCATCCCAGGACTCAGCAGAGTAGCACTGAAGCTGGTACTTGAGACTGAGCATATACAGATTTTAAGAAGAGCTATATAATAATTTGAAGCACCGAGCAAATCCATTAGCCACTGACTGTCCTGCCTCAAAGCTAATCAGCATGATGCCTCATAGGGTGGAAGGCATCTAGGAAAGCTGTAAGTGCTAAGGGATGCTTTTTGGTGATTTGATTTCTTTTCCTCTTTGCATCTTTCCTTAGACGACCAAACCTCTGCTTAGTGGACTTAACATTCAATTTCAATGGCCCTCAGTTGTTTGCTCAGATCTTCTATGCAGTGCATGGGATTAAAACATCTCTTAAAACTCTTTGAACTGGTATGTGTGCAGTATTCATCAGATGCTCTGCTCCACTTCTGTGTTGGTGGTGAAGTCACATACATTTTTATTTGAGCTGTATCTCTGTCTCCTGGATGGAAAGTCCAGTATAAATGTATGTCATTATAATAAAATACAACAAGAAAAGAAACAAAACCCCAATAACATACACCAGTGCATGTTTTGATTGTACTAAAAAGGTAGAGCATCTATAGAATTGTAAACAAATGACCTAGAGCATTCAGAGCCCTTACTAAGGCAGACATTAAGAAATTATTACAACACAGGTTGCTGCCCTCTCAGCGACTAACAGCCTACGTGGAATGGTTATGGCAGAGCATTCAGTAACACATTAGGGGTGTTTTTATTATCACACATATTTACAGGCTTCATGATCTCTCTTGTAAATTCATATTAAGGAAATGTAAGTAGTCAGCTTTCAGAGCTGGGCCGCGAATAGTTTGTGAGTTTTACCTTGGATGCACAGGGACAGTCTCACAGGATGGAGAGCTTTCTTTGTAGTTGCCTCAATGGGAAACACTCAGAAAGGGAAACACCCAGCAAGTAAGTATATAAGCAAGCAGCAAGTTTAAAGGAACCAACTCTCTTAACACTTCGGAAAGAGGACCTAAAGCACAAAAAGACAGATGTTCCAGTGATGAGGCCTACTCCATTGATGTATAGCTATATAGACATCAACATTTGGGTGGGCTGGTGGTCAGATGCCTGAATCTCCAAGGATAGGTATTACCTTAGGTAACACCAGGATGCTATTTCTGCTTCAGTTTTCAACCCAAGAAGTCTCATGCAAATCTATTGCTGTACCATTGCAAGCATCAATAATTATGACAAGGCAAACAGATTCACACTGTGTGAGGTGCCTTGGCCACAATTTTACTCATGTACAAGAATATATTCACTAAGAAGAATGATTCTTTTCTAGATTAGAATCTGTATGTGCTGAATAATCCATATCCATTCACCAGCTCAGCAAGCTCCACGTGTGTATATTTAAACACAAAATGTACAGATGTTCACTGTAATTTGCCTTGCTGAACATCATGCCTATTTAATCAATTTCAAAGGTCAAATATATTTTAATATTTTGGCAAATGCCTTTGGAACCAACTTAATTGAACACAGTTAAATTGGGCAGTAAGTTTTCCTCAAAAATGCTTACAACAACTAGTCTGAACAATTAGCTACAGGCTTAGATGGATGCAGCTGGAGCTCTGGATCTGGGGTGGCTGTGCTCTGCCAGAGCTGCGCTGGCTCTGAGCGAGATCCATGTGGGTGCCTGCGCTGCACTCCTGGCAGCACACCATACGCTGGGGACAAGGAGCAGCAGCACAAGGCACCAAGGCAGAGCACAGCAAAAGAAGTAAAAACTGCAGATTTTAGAAAGTGTACAAACAAGGAAGCTCAGCTATGCTCTAAACCTAAGGGAAGCTCATCTACAAAAACTCTGAGTATCCCTGTCTAGAGCATCACACATTAAGGTAAATGAACTATTAGTGCTCCCAGGAAGGGAGACAAGGACTGGGATTGGAGCCCAGTTGTTCCACTTAGAAGAAACCACCTTCATGTGAGATAGATACATAGAAAATGTGTGCTCATCTCATGGTATACATATGTAACAGTGCAGATGCTCTGCTTTGCTACACGAGTGCTCAAGCAGACACCTTTTGCATGTCAGCAGGAGTCTATGCAGCTTTTCACGTGGAATGTACATCTTATTTTCACACGTCAGCTCAACAGCATGCATGAACACCAGATTGCAGGCACATGTGCATATGCATGTGTTCTTGTGAAATACCTTGGCAAGTATGCAAGCTTTAGGAAAATGTTCTGTCAGACATTATGTTGACAGATGTAGATGCAATGCATCTTCCAACTTACAGAAACCAATCCAGACATCATCTTTCCATACACAAAGCCAAAACTGGAGTGCTAAAATTCAGCATTGACATCATATCCAATATTTTAATTGTTATCACTTGACCCTTTGGTCCATGCTTGTTCAAGGCAGCTTCCTTTTTATTAATATCTCAGCACACTGTGTGACACAACTTGAGTGTGCCCTAATTTAATTTTAATTAGTGCAGACTTTTGCTTTCCTCACTAATGAAACAGTGCTCATTACGAAGTGTAATTGAAGACCCCTAGAGGGAGGGGTGCCTGGAGACCTCATTGTGTTGGTACCCGGCATCCAGCCCAATAAAATTCCCTTCTGAACGAAAGCAGTTTTATCATTAATTCATACTGCAGGGGGGCTAACTCGCTGCCAGCCGCTGAGTTCGTTCTGCTCTTAGGAAGAGCCCAGAGCCTGTTTGTTTTCTCCAAAGAAACAATTCCAATTTTCTAATGACTGAAACACTTACATTGTAAATCCTTCTGTCTCGTTGTTAAAAGTATCTTTGAAAAGCGGCTGTTATGAAAGTATGCCTCTCCATTAGAAGCAGACTATTCATGAACTTTTTGTGTGTGCTTTTAATTGAGCTTGAATGAGACAAATATTGAGCTGTGGTTAACTCCATTTAAAAANAGAGAGAGAGAGAAGGAAACATGCTCTGTTTACAAGCACTCCAAGATGACCCAGGCAATCACAGTAAGAAGCAAATGAGCTCAGAAGAGTAGGCCAAGCAAGTGGTTAAGTGACCACCTTTGGATGCACACTGACTCTCAGTTTCTTTGCTCCACTGGTGTGAAATCATGGTAACTGCAGAGAGAAGTTCTTCAGATGACTTCACTTATATTTGTTTATGGCAAACTCAGGGCTTTTTGTAATTTTGACTTTTAAAGTTTCCCCTCTCAGTTACCAGAGAGAACATCGAACTGCCATTGCATTCTCTGGGTAAACACAGGATATTGACTACAGGGATTTGTTCAGAAATAATAACTGCACTTCAGATTCACCTTCTGCATCATTCCAAGCCAAAGCTGGAGCTTGCCAAGCCTCTACACCAGGGTAGGACAGAGCAAACTGGGGCCTCCAAGTTTACGGGTGCTATCACCATACCAGACATTGGAACTGGCAGATTTTTTTTTCTGGCACCACTGAGGGTCTTGAGACTGGGCAGTCAGCAACATGTCTTGTGAGGGCTGAGAGGCCTGTACTAACAGACACACAAATCTGCCCAGCAAAGGGGAAGGATTAACATACAAAAGGAAAGGAGATTCAGATTAACATACAAAACTGATCTGATGTTGAACTAAAACCTTCACTTCACCAATCTGGGATTAGGTTTTAGCAAACACACTCTGGGTTTAGACATTTATCTAGTGTTAACCCAAACAGTATTTGTCTGAAAAAGGCACCTCCCCCAAACAGGGCATCTGAAAAATCCACAGCCTTTTTGCCAGCACAGATCATAAAAAGTTGCTGATTGTGATTTTCCTCAAAACCAGCAGCAAAAAGGCATATATTTCACCTAGAGCAGTGGGGACTTAAAAGTCTTTTCCCTCTGTTGTTGTAAACAACACCATAGCTTGTATTCTAATAAATATCTGAAATTACAGCAAAGTGACCTCTTTTGGTTTCTAACCCTACAGTACCTCTCAGAGCAAAAGCCTCCCCCTCCCAATCAAGTCTGGTGTGTACATGTTGATTTGTAACTCTCCCTGCCATCCCATTTCAGGTCAATAATTGCCAGCAAAGGTGACTGTTATCCAGACTTGTGCTGCCCAAGTTTCTAGGCTGAGGCACAGTTTAATATCACTGAGAACCTTGCCAGTATATAGTGTGCTCAAAACATGAAAGAAAAATTGCATGTTTACATAAATGCAGTCCACCTCCTCAACCTCAAATTAATGACTCTTCATTAACATTCCTGATATGACCTTTTATAAAGCAGCAGCAGAATTAGAAGATCCATGGACAATTGTGCATTCAGATTACTCCATTTCCAGTGTAGTTTGGAAGGTGAACCACAATTTAATTGCATCGCCTAACAGAAAAATCTCTGTGTTCCTGTGTCCTTTATAATCCTAGGCTTTGGTGATAAGAAAGTTAGAGGAGACACAGGGAAGGGATTTTGCCCACTGACTCACAGCACCCATCACCAGCACAATACCATTAGTGAAACCCAGTTCCTTTAATAATGAAGTGTTTGATAGACACCACTGCTCTGGTTCTGCTATTAATCTTGTCCTGATGCTGTTACATTAGGGGATGTAAACTATCTTTTCTGTCTACTCATTATGGAAACTGCAGTTCACATCCTCCCAGGAGTGCTCCAATTAGCCAAGCCTGCATCACACTCAGCTTTCCATCAACTTGCTGCATTATGCTGCGCTGGAAAAGCGAACCTCCTACCACAGGCATGCACAGAAACAGCCTGCGGTAGCGTATCACTGCTGACTCTTCAGATACATTCTCTCTAAAGCTGCAGGTTTTGGTCTCATCAGCAATTCCTGAATCTTTAGACAGGAAAAGCGACTCCAACAATACAGTATTTTTAAGTAGCAAAAAGACACATATGATTCTTGATCGTAGCAGATCTAGGGGAGAAGGCAAAGGCTGTGTGTGATCTTAACCAAGCTACTTTTACCTATCAAGTAAGATTTTGTACTGTCTAGTACTGCTACTGAAAGAGATTGTCTACAGTCTGAGTAATCCCCTCTTCCTTTCTTGGCACAGTCAATTATCGAATAGTTAACCCAGTGTTTTGTGCCTCTATTATACATTGGTAGGTTTTTAGCTTATCTCTTTCCTTTTCCTAAATTGCATTTCAAAGTACCCATACCCCAGCTCCGGTCTTTTATATGAACAAGTGGGTTCTGAGATTATACTTGCTTTTGCTTTGGTTTGCATCTTCCAGTTTAAAAGCAAACTATTTCCCCATGTCTCTATAGTTAATGTCATTTTGGATTGCAAGTACAAAATTCTTGATTTAGGTGACATCAAGCAGAGGTTATGGATTTTGCTTCACAAGTGAGCTACCTTCTCAATGGGAACTAAAACTGCTTCACCAGAGGCTGGTTACAGTGGCTAGAAATGTCTCAGTTCCTCTCTGCCCCCAGCTCTTGTTCTGTTCAAACGGTGATGCTTATTCTCTAGCCCAGACCCTGCCACTGCCTTTCTGATCTGCGAGCCTGACTGCAGCTGCTCCTTAACTCGGTGCTGCTTTTTGAGGAGCTGGTCTGGGGACAGCAGAGGCTTTACTGCTGCTTCTAGGGGCTTAAGAAGAGCTACAGCAAGACATGCAAATGTAACCCAGGGCTCCTGCCTGCTTTTGGTTGTTGACATCCCTTTAAGCTGTTTAGGGGACAGCAGAATGAAGTACATAGAGTATTTAAGATTTCAATCTTCAGAATTTAGTTTCGAGCTATCCTGAAAGTAGGAAGAAGCAACTCTTCATGCAAAGCGATGCAGAGCTGTTGATTCCAGAGCCTGCAGCCGCTGGGCGCGGAGCAGCCGAGGCAGTGCGCGCACGGAGCGCGGGGCTGGCTCGGTGCGAGCCGCACAGCCCGGCTCAGCAGCGCACGCTGCAGCAGCGGGGAAGCAGAAAGGGCGCTGCAGAGGGTGCTGCAGAGACTGAGCAGCTCACAGACAGTACTGAACGTGCATCCTCTGGTGCGCTCCAGAAAGAGATAGAGGGTTATTTTGTTTGTGGGGTGGGTTTTTGCTTGTTTGTTTTTTAATAAAACATCCTCCCAGCAACTTGAAACTTTTAAAGCAAATTTTCATCCTGCTGCCACTTCTTATAACCCAGCCATGTAGAGCCCAGATCCGAGCCCCTTTTTTTCTGCGAACAGTTATTGTTGGCATTTTCTAAGCTCTCAGCTTTCCTCAGTTTGAAATGCAAACTCTGCATATGTGCATTAGCAAAATGGCACATTCCAGTGCCTGGGAGTGAACCACGGTGGAGGTGACATTGGGCAGGGGTTACATGTGTATGGAGCAGCCGGCTGATGTGTGAATCCATTACTGTTATCAGCAATGCATTCAAATGACCTACTTTTAACACTGTCACAACTGCCCGACAGAAGAATTCAGTTAAACGCTGGCATGCAATTCTCCCTTTAGAGTGATAGAAGACTAAAATGTGCAGATACATAGCAGCTAATCCTCCTCAGGTATAACTACATTTTTCTAGGCAAAGCTATCAAAGAAAGGTAAGGGAAGCCAAGAAAGACTTCTAAAATCCTCTGAGTGCTCTTTTCCAGCATGGAGTCACCAGGTCACCACACAAGATGGTGCTGTAAATGTCAAGTGCCAGAGATCCCAGGCGCTCAGATCAGCAGAGGATGCAGAAACTCATCCAGCATCACCTAAGAGGCACAGAGAGTTTATCACTGTTCCTCTCCTTTGCTATCCATTGTGTGTTTCCATGAATGAACTTTCTGTATAAACAGCAACTGTCTTGGTTCTCAGTGAGCACAGCCTGCTGAAAAACATACGACATAGCTCCATTCTTACAAGGGGATGTTATTGTTTGTTACATTCTTTACACATCCCTATTTGAAAGAATGAAGTTCCACTTCATCTGTTGAAATGCTTAAATGCAACCACATGCTTTTAAGCATACCTAGCATTAGACATAATGCCAATATTGTGACTCTCCCATTTTAATTGAATCAATTTAAAAGTATTCAAAATTTAAAAGTATTAAATCATAACGTTTTGTTATCTTAAAAGTCGAATAATTGTACTGACCGTAGTCAATAATAAAACAGTAGACCTATTAGAAGTGTGTTGCAAATGCATTAAGAATATTCTGAAAGACTACTATAAATCTTAGCATTTGGCAGAGATGAGTTTAAGAAATTAACTCAAATAAAGCACTCCCACTGATTTCAACAGAGCCAAATTTTGATCCAGTTCTTATTGAGATTGGGTTCTGTATACATCACACACAGCTGAGCCAGAGAGACAGACAATCCTGGTCATCTTCCAGCCACATCTGAGGAAACATGATTCCTGCTTCTGTTCTAAAGGTACAGGACAATAGGCACTCCACAGGGAGATGGTCACTGCAAGGGCTAATCCAAGCCACTCTTGGCTTACCAAGGAACCAACAGCCTGAAACAGATACAGCACCTCCAGACTGAAGTCAAAAAGGGTATGAAAATACAGAGGAGATGACTCAGAAATCTGCTTTTCCTAAGTAATGCCATGCCAGTAAGCATCTCCTCTCCTCTCCTCTGCCCCAGCATTTTAAGGAACAGAGTGCTTTTGGAAATCAAAATCAATCTGTCCACTACTTATTTGGGAGCCAGGACAGGGGCACAGACTGCAGCACTCTGGCTGCAGTGAGGGTAAGGCAATGGTGCATCCGCCACTCCACTCTCCCGAACACATCTGCTATGAACAGGACAGATTACAGAGGGCTGAGACATCTTTGGCCAATAAGCATTAATCACAGTGGAAAAAATAATCCAACTTTTTTTTTTTATTTGGAGAAAAAAAATTCAAAACAAGACAACTGCAGCAAGCACTATGTAGAATACTGAAAAGTCCTTTGTCCCCATTTGTCCCCTGAAAGCTGTAGGCCCATAAACATATCTATGTACTATCTACATGGACAAGCATGTTTACTGTCATGAACATGCACAAAAATTAGAGCTAACAGCAGCAGGAGAAAGCAACTGCTTAGCTCCAGCATAATAAATAAAAATATTCAAACAAAAACAATGAAGACCTTCAAGCATGTTAATGCACACATCCATCTTCACTGCATCACGTATGCATACCACCCCTCCCAATAACAGAAATCCCTCTCTTCCCCACATGTCCCTTTCCTGTTCTTGTTCTTGGAATTGCACACATAGCTTAGCAAAGGGCCATTTCAGAGCAGACCACCTCTCTGTGATGTGATGTTTTACTCCCTGAAGTTGTTAAAATGTAACACATGCAAGAAGGGGTTCAGCTCATATGTGAACAGGGCATTGACACTTGCATAAGGTGATGGAAGGGAGAAAGGGACTCTGCAGTCCTGCATGGCCCTGCAGTTACACACGAGAGGCTGGTGGAGTGGGAAGGCTAGTCACTCAGGAATTAGGCCTGTCACTCAGGAATTATGCAGACTAGGTCAGGTACTAGCAGTAGTGTCAGCTTGCTTTGAATTGGTTGTCTGAGTGAAAGACATGGTGGCTACTACTGCAGCAGGACAGCAAACTTTGAGAGTACAGTTTACTCCAAGTTTAAGAACAGCCCTCCACATAAAGGGCCTGCTTTGGAGGCTGTTTGTTATCCTGTCCTTTAGACAGCTGCTCATGAACCAGAATTTGGGAGCCTGCCTTACCATGCTGATCAGATCTGAATTAGCAACCTAAGGTTGCAAGGCCACATACAAAGGGATTTTTCCACAAGGTTTCTTAAAATTAGATCACAAGAAAAAAATGCAGCTTAGTGCTTCAAAAGCTGCAATTTGCTAAGGCCCTGAGGGCATTTTGGCAAATTCATTCAAATATTATCTACCTCTCTGTGCTGCCAAATTGGAAGATAAACTTCTTTTCCATGGGCTCCTTAATGTCAGTACAAGCTTGGTAGTAAATCTGCAGTGTGCAAACCAGGTCAGATAGCTCAGGTCCTCCTATGAAGGCCACTGGAACTGCTCAGGTCAGGGCTCAGAAGAAGACAGAGACTTCTGGTGATTTGATGGAGGCTGCAGAGCTGGGGTATGTAGATGTGCAGAGTTCAACACTCAGATGTCAGGAAGCTTGCTTGCCTCTCAAGAGCTCTGCTACTTCATCAGGCAGTTCTTGTCCTCTACACTCACTAATGTTGGTTTCAAATTAAAGAGCACTTTGTAGTGTTCCATACAATGAAGGCCTCCCTTTATCAGAAGGGGGATATGCCCTTCTACTTTACTCAGGTTTTCCATACAACCCCATTACACCTGTGATTTTAGTGCTTGTTTTACAGCAGGAACTTAGGTGTTCTCTATACATCTGTTCATCCTTCTGGGACCCCGGAAATGCCCAGGACCTAAGAAAACTCTGGAAACATAATTCCTTGCTGCACAATTCTCAACTTTCACAATATACATTTTCCCCAGAAACATCACATACTTTCTAGTTTCATGCTACTTCTCCTCAAGTTCTATTGTGAACCTCCAATTTTTGTAGTAATCAGGATTAACACATCAAGACTTTCACTATAATAAATATGTAATCCAGAATGGTTCTCTTTTCCTTTCAAAAACTCTCATTTGAAAACGAGTCATTCAAATCCAATTTCTGTAAGTTTCATTCCAAGTTCCTCATGCCTCTGGTATTGTTATCTAATAAAACTACATTGGTTTTGCACCAAACCCAGACAGGAATATGTTAATAAATTTCACATACAAGCATTTCAGTTCTTAAATTCCCCTTTGTGTTCCTTTTAGCTTTTATAGTGACTATAATTCACTTGACATGAAAAGAAGATTAAAATGGCCAGTTCACACAGTGGGACTTGCTCTGGCATGAGCCAGCTTTGGAAATTATATGAGCACAGAGCAAGAGTCAGCTGTGAAGGCTGTAAAAAGTGAGGCTGTATTAGAAGTAGCTGTATCTTCTCATTGGTAAATCCCAGTCCTTTTTTCTTGATAAATGAAGGCTGCTTCTTTCTATCAAATTGTCACTGCACAACCAAACAGTGGCAGAACAGCTCTGAAGCTTCCTCTGGTTATGCCCCCTGACTTGTCTAAAGTTTTTTTTAAAACAAAGGGGGAGGAGATAAACATATCCAGATCTTTACATCTTCCCTAAACACGTGTGTAATGTGCAACCCCAAGACATATGCTTGCTCTCACCTAATCCACAACATTCAGAGAATGTGTTTTTATTTTCTCCACAACCTATTTTCCAAATGATGGAAGATTTAAAGTTTCTAATTTTTTCCTTTTCCTCGATGAAGGATTTTCACTTTCTTAACCTCCTGAGGAGGCAGAGTCACAGAAACAGCAGCAGAGCACTGTAAATCTTTGAAACTAGTAATTATTAAACACATAAATCCATTTATTACATAGAGCCTCCAAACACACTGACTGGATAATATGAGAGAGAGAGATCCACACATAGCAAAAGGGCCTTACCACCTTTCCAGACTTAAGGCTGGAACTGTATTTCTGTGACAAGGCTTCATTTGCCACAACAGTTAGTGGGCAGGAGTCTTGGGAAACCTTGAGCTTCCAGCTTTTAGTTCCACACTACCAGCAGCTCAGCTGGAGTCCCTGACTGGGAGCTGCAAGCAGAAAGTGGGAACCAGACCTCCTGAGTTGTTTCAATGACCACAATTCCCCCCCACTCTTGCCAAGCCTTTGAGCCCCTGCAAGGGAAACAAGGGAACTGCCATGCCCAAGGCAACAGAGACATTCAACTCAGGGCTCTACACCAACTGTCTGCTGGAAGCTTGGATCAGATCTCTGTGATAGAAACAAATCTGTATCTCTTCAAGGCAGTGTTAGGTATTTTTGGGTGGTCTTTTGTTCCTTTCTTTATCTGTGTTCCTTTAAAGTTTCATGTCAATTCTGAATTCCCTTGGTACGTTAGTGCACACTTCTGGGATGATATATATTGCAGTGTTTTAAATTACTGATGTACAATGTGAACTTCGGCTCCATCTTAGCACAGACCTGTCCTGTGACTATGATTCTGAAAGTAGATTCATATTTTGCATTTGAAGACTATATGTTACTATATGCAATAAAGAGAAATGTCAAGAATGTGAGACTCTCTAAGCAGAACTGCACTTAGAAAGAAGAAAAGAAGAAAGCTACCCATGGGATTTTGGTAAATGTTGAGGAAAAAAAAAGTTTAGAAATGTGACAGTGAGGTCTAGGATATCAAAATTCAAATATATCTGATGAGGAATTTGAGGAGAAAACTGGACAAACCACTTTCAGTGGTTTCCTCTAACTCAAAGTATTCCATGATTTATGAGAATATCTTTTGTTTTGGCCATTAAAGAATTTGGTTTTGTTTATTTATGTATTTCTCTGCCTATCAGTCACCTCAGCAGATGGAAACCAATCAAATGTCCCAAGTTGCTCAGAATGCCAGCACTGGAGAAGCTGTAAATGGTGTGGCCTGGGCCCTTGTCCTGTCTGTAATGGAAACATGCTGACTGCAACTGCTGCACTGTGAGGACATCAAACGCAGTGAGTGACAGGTTGAGCAAATGAAACAATCATCTCCATATTTTGTTGTAGGATTTTTTTCTAAGAAAATATGAAAGTGAAATGTGGTGGACAGGTCCAAGGAGACTGAATTTAATCTGCTTTTGAAGTTTTTTTGTGGATAACAAGAAAAAATGTGAAAGGGATGTTTGGATGGATCTCCTTCCATTTTGCAGGCTAATGGAATTTGCTGAAACAAGACCACCAGCTGCTCTGCTTATAACAGTTTGCACTGGATTTCAATATATTCATTTCCTTCTAATAGGTGCCAACATGAATCCATACTGAAGAGGGGCCTTGTCCAGTGCTCCAGATGCAAACAACCCTTTACCCTAATGGTAGTCAAAATTAGAAAAAATTACATTTTTCAATATGGAAAGTTTGATGAATCAAATAATTCTTCAAATCAATGACTGCTGCCTTCTGAGTGAGTATAATGAAATCTTGATTAGAATTGTGTGACCTAGAATCCTGAAGAATAAATCATTAATTTCCTGTGTAGGAAGGGCAAGATAAGAAAGATATTAGATTTTTTTTTTAAAGCATTTCTAATGTCTAGCTTTAAGCAAACATTTCTTGGAAATTTGAGAATGTTCAGTTCCTTCTTTCCAAACTATCCATTACTTATCAGCTGGTTTCCTGAGAAAGCAAATCTTGCACAATCTTGCTGTATGTTTAAGTATGTGTTTGTCCACGTCTCCCCATTAATAATTGTGTCATTTATTAATATTTATTACGATATCATACCCAACATTTTGTTGAGTAGTTATAAGTCATTGGCCAATGTCAACTAAATTTGACAGATATGGAGATCCCAAAGATACTTAAATCTGATTTTAGCAAAAACTTTTTTTGCCAATTCTGCATAGTTTTGCACGTAACTACTTAGCATTGTTCATACATCTCTCTTTTCTGATTCAAGACCAGATTGTCCATGAAAATACCAAGGGATGGGTCTGTCCCCAAGCTGTTTTCCCAGTGAGCTGTGAGCAAAGCCCCCAGAGTGTGTCACTGAAGCATCCAGTTTAGTTTTCATTTCTGCTACATTTCACTTGCAGCACCACAGATGCACAGAATCATTTGGGTTGGAAAATACCTTTAAGTCCAACCTTTAGCAGAGCACTGCCAAGTCCACCACTAAACCATGTCCCTAGGTCCCACATCTTCTCATCTTTTAAGTACCTCTGGGGATGGTGATTCCACCACTGCCCTGGGAAGCCTGTTCCAGTGTTTGACAACCCTTTCAGCACAGAAATTTTCCTTGATGTCCAATCGAAACCTCCCCTGGCACAACGTGAGGCCAGAACCACGCTGTAACCGGGAACGTGGGCAATGTGTTTTCTGGTGCGATGGGCGGTGAGTCCGAGCTCCCAGCCCTCCGCGGGTACCTCTGAGCCTCCGGGAGCGGGGGCGCTGCAAATGCTCGTTTTGCACATCAAGATGCTGCCACCCCACGGCCAGAGAGGGCGAGCGGCGCCCGCCTAAATCGCCGACTGCCATTTGCAGGCTGGCAAAGGCCCTCCTGGCTTTTCTTCGGACACGCAGGAAGACGCCTTGAATTTACACTAACATTGCCGGAAATCCCATGCACTCTTACCCCACTGCTGCGCCTTCTAGTGAGCACAAAGATCTTTGAATACCATCCTTCCCACACTGTTATTTATTTGTCGCACAGTAAGTTACTGCCTCCAACTCTGTCCCTTCCATGCATCCTGGCCAGTAAAACTCCCACTGTCGTGTCACATGCACATTAAATATCCATCCCTGTGATCCACGCATGATCGATCTCCCCAGCCCACATTACAGTCGTGATTAACCTTCTCCCACTACGTCACAGATTCAATACACCTCCTTTGCCTCCTTCACTCAGACAAAATGAATCTCCTTAGTATTGTCAATAATAATTTTCTTTATATCCTGAATAACAACACGAGGCAATCTGACAGAGCACTCGGGCAATAATTCAATCTTAGCTTCCCACCGACGTTCATTAAACTGAATATAACTTCACCAGAGATGCCACTGAATTATACCCTCATATCCTTGTGGGAATTGTGTATTATTCCTTGGGGAATAGCAGCAATGCAGTTGAAGATGAAATAATTTGTTTTTAAAATGTCAGGATTGTATCTGATAGCACATTATTTCTTCACCTTGTTACTCACTTTGCATATTAGAAATTAGCAGAAGTTATTTCCTCCATTCCCCCCCACCTTTTTGTTTCATTTCATGTCTGGTAACATTAATCCATGTGAGATAAGATGCTGGAAAATTTTAACACAACTGAAATGACTGAGATCTTCACTAGAGGCAGGCAAACCCTAAGAAATTCAAATTCATTTTGGCAAACAACAAAACACTCTTCACCACTGCCCCCTGTATTTTGGCATCTGTCCCTTCCACTTGAGAACAAGCCTCCCCTGGCCCTACTGTGCAGCTGGATGGGGCAAAGCTCAGGTGGTTTCTGTACAAACACTGTGGTTGCTGCTTCTACTGCTGCATCTCCAGTTCAATTTCCTTGTTTGTTTTTGAAGAGAGTCATATGATTCACCCAACCCTAATGATAAGCACAAGATTCTTCCGAGTCCATGGTGGCTCCTTGTGATGGCTTTGGAAGCTATTCAGTAATGCTGCTGTGCTGGGCATGGGGAGAGTTTGTGATGTGCCACAGAGGTTGTACCAGTATACAGTGAAGAGAAAACTAAGAAATGCAGTTGCAGTTGTCGTCTTGCCTTGTGCTGCTTCCTCTGATCTCCCTGCCTTTGAAGAGTTTCCTTTAGCCAGCATATATCCCCATTTTCTACAGTGGTTCTATGTTGCCTTCAGCAAGATGGCCACTGGTCACAAAGCAACTGAGAGCCTCTCTCGAACACAAGAGCTGGCATGAGCTCTGATCACAGAACTGCCTCGCAATCTCCACCACAGCAGACAGGCTAAAGAGCCCATCAGTGCCTCTGCCGGGCCATGAGCAGCAACTGCCAGGCTCTGCCTTTCACTTCTTTTTCACGGGCTGTCTGTTCCTGTCATGTGTGGGGACAGAGTCCAAACGTTCTCCCCCCATGTCACTCTCCCGCTCCTGCACAAGTTGCCTGCTGTTAAACCTTATCCTGCTGAATACCATGTGTTTGATATTAATTACATGTCCGAGCCCCATGAAAGTCATTGAAATTTAATGAGATGCAGGGATGGAACCACTGAGCCAATGGCATTCATTAAGGGTTGCCATGGAGATCAGTTTGCCAGGCTTGACCCACATTAAGTGCCACTGGTCACCTCCCAAACAGACAAAAACATGAAATTAAAAAAAAAAATTGCAGCCAATTCCTGAGGGGTATGAGCACTGTGGGGCTCTGACGGCCTTTAGTCAGAGCAGCTGGGGCTCAGCTGAGTTCAGCACATGGCCCGTGGCCCTGTCAGGGACTGGGGCTCTAACAGAAGTCAGGAGGTGCTCCTGTGTGGCATCTACAGAGAGGAGAAACAGCCCCACCAACTCACTGACACAAAGAGGCCAGTGAGCTCTTCCCACTTCCCTTCCACCCCTTATAAATAGTGCAGCTGAACAGAGCTACCACTTGAAATGTATTTTGTGCTGTTTCCAAAATGATGCTGTTCCTAGCAAATATCAGTATTGTGACTGAGTCTAAGGAGACTGGGTGAGAGAGCAAGAGACGGGAAAGACGGAGACATGGGTGGAAAAAAGAGGTTGTAACTCAGCATGGAAACACTACGATAGAGAAATTTTAAAAGTGAAAGCTTCAGTGAGAGCCAAGGATGGCCTGCAAAGGGGTAGGCAAAAGCTGGTATTACTTCCTGGCTCAGCCAGAGCCACTGCACAGCCTTGGCCAAATTGCTTACTTTCTATCTCCCCTATTCCCTCTCTGCAAAATCAGGGTTACAATATGCCCTTCTTCCCTACCCTGGTCTAGCAAGACAGAAACCAAATCAAAGTCCTGCCCATGTGCTTTTCTAGAGCCTAGTGAATGGCGCAGCATGACCTCTGACAGCTCTTTGTAGTCTCTCAGTATAAATAATAATATGAAACAGAATTAATTAACCAGCTCACCAATCTGGCTACTTTCCAGCCCACAAGTAATCTGTAAGAATCAGACTGAGATTCACCCAGCTGGAGTGGGTGGGTGGCAGTGGGGGCCCAGGGGAAGGCAGAAGCCCAGCTGTGCAGTGGTACACACACAGCTCTGACACCCAGGCAGTGTCTTTATCTCTCAAGTAAACTAGGTCCCATTACAGGACAGACCCTTACACAGAGCTTGTGGCAGATAATACAGTACAGCAGCAGCAGAGCTGCCTCTGATGTCCAAAATATTTTAATATTTTCTTTTTCATCCTCAGTCCAAGTACGTACTAGCAAACACATGCAACTATCACATCCCAAGTTCTAGAAAGGAATCTACAAGAACATGATAGTTTAAGCCAGGTTTCAATGAAATGAAAAGTACCCTCATCACAAAGACAAAAATATAAGTTACAATTTATAAGGCAACTAACCCCTAAGTGCAGAGGCCATCCTTTGAAGCACAACTCTAAAACCAGAAAGAAATTGCAACAAACTTATCTGAGTACATCTGGTTCACCTAACCCATCTGCAGCCCTGGGAAAGAACCCCATTGCCAAAAATGGCTGAAACCTTATCCCCACAGCCTACGGGGGTTCAGATAATTATATCTGACATGAAAACTTGTAGCACATACAGAAAACTGGAGGGGGAAGAAAAGGTCAACTGTATAAAGATGCAATCACTGTGGAAGGGGCCAAGTTACAGCATGGTGAGCTGTTTAAACAGCCAAGATAAATAAGATACAATTAGGGTTACATTGGCTCACCCTTTTGAGATCCCATATGTGGGTGTATGAACCTTGGAAAAAAAGGGCCAAGTTATCAGGACTTGCTGTTTATTTAACTTGGCCCATTTCAAGGCTCAGCCTGTTCTAACTTCATCCCATTTTTTGCAGCAAACATCCCATTTCCAGTATTTTTGTACTTATAAAGTGCTTTCTGATCACATCTCTCTTCTTTTTATTGTTTTCTTTAAAAAGAGAAAAGTGCTGAGAAAGGGATGAGAAGCTGAACTCAGGGCCTCCTACACCAAAGTCAGCAAACCTTATCCTTTTGTGCCAGCCAGCCTAGGGTCTTTGGTCAAAAATGAAAGCACAAGAATTTCCAGCATGTTTAATTACCAACCACAGGGAGCCTGGTACAGCCTCACAAATGGAATAACACATTGAAACTAGCAAAGAAAAGTCAATTGAAAATATTTTGTAGAAGGGCCACAGAGTTAAAGCCCACTTCTGGAAGGATGCAGAATTTCATGGGAACATGATGTTGGCAATCAAAGACTGACTCCTGCAGAGTTCCTCAGACTCAAGGCTTGGGATCAGCATTCTCCAGCCTCTTCAGAGGTTCAGAGACTAATCTAGTGTTTTACATAGCTACCACACTGAAAGGGGCTTGTGTGCAGCAGTAAGGTTAATTCAGAACACTTGTTACAGGTCTGCCCTCCTCGATACACGTTAGAAACTGTTAGGAACTCTAGTTATAAATTTATGTAGTTGTTACTAATCCGTGTATTTGAGAAGTTTCCTGCTATCACAGTGTTACCAATACCACCTCTGAAACAGACAGGAGGCTGACCCCATCACCTGCTTTAGCCCCAGCACGCCACTCCTCAGATGCATTTCTGCAAATATTCAAAGTGTTCTCATACCCATGTGAAAGAGTACTTGATTACATGATGGTTGGAGGACCAGCAGGGCTCATTAATTTATACAGATAGCTGTGTTTTATGGCAGAGCAGGTCTGCCTCCTTCTCCAGCACCCACTGTCACCTATTCCACTCCATGGAAACTTGCTCCTTTATCAGGTTTGTGTCTCTGCACCTGATTTTAAGATGCTGCCTGGTGATTGAACACTTTGCCCTGCCTACAAAAATGTGTTGGTTTAACACAATGGTGTCTCTTCTGGGTGAAGAGCAAAATTCTCATTGCTTGTGCACCAATGCAATCCTGTGGGAGTCTGTGCTCACTAAGGCACAGATAGTAAAAACAGGCAAATTGGGAAAGGCTCCTGGAGTTCTTCAGAGGGCACAGACTGTCCTACTCTCTGTGCCAAGCTCCAAGAGGCCTCAGCCTGGGACTACAGTTAGATACACACCCCCATGAGACTCCTCTGTATGTGGCACATCTGGGCTCATCCACTTCATCCCACAGACCAGCAAGACAGAAGTACCTGTGAGTTTTTAATGGCAGTTCCAGGTTCAAGTGGTCCTTGATAAACCAGATATTGCCCATTTGCTGGGAGCAGAAAAGCAGAGATAAAGGAGCTGAAAGGGTTTGTGGCAGAGGGTAGTGTAGAGTGAGCCCTTCAGGGCCATCTGGCTCTAACAGCAGCACCAACCTCCCCCCATACACTCCCTCCTCCTTCTCTGGCAAAAAGGCCTGCTCCTTCCAGTTGTGGGGAGGGGGAAATGCCATATGGGCTTGTGGCTGGGAGACTGGAGGGACATCCAATATAGCAGAGATGAAGGTGGAGATAAAGCCAAGTATGCTGGGGAAAATTTATACATCCTCCCCACCTCCTTCCCTCCTCTGCCAGGTATTTAGGCACCAACATCTCTACTCTGTTTTACTGAACAGAAAAGACCTATCCTATTGCCAGCTGGCCCTGCCCCATGCCAGACAGGCATTTTTCTTCTGCTATGCTCCCCTCTTCTGCCCAGCACTCCCCAGAGCCACCAGCACAGGGATGCAGCTCAGACCAACCAGAACAGAAGCACCCAGAGGATGAACCCAGCCATGCAGCCCCTCTTCCCTTCTCCATTTATCACTGTCAAGCTGCAATAATTGAACATTTGCATCCCCAATTTCACACAGCCATCTCCCCATGTCCCTGCAAATTAGCAGTCCACCCATATTTACAGACACACGTGTCTGCTGGATATCTGCTCGTGCTGAGGCTGCAAAGATGGGGGAGCAGAAGAATGAGAGTTTTCTATCCTGCTGGTGCATGACAAAATGCTCTGGCTCTGAGGCTGGCCAGCAATACTGTGCTTTATTCCTTATGTTCTTCCATTCCATCTCACAGTACAACACATCCACATGGTAGTACTGCTGTTGTTTGGAGTTTCTTCTGTTTGTTTGCATCATTTACACTTTTATCTCCTTCCCCTGTGAGCCCTCATGGAGGTGTTTTCCTTTAGTATGCAGGCCTGGTTGGCCAGTTGCCATAGCAATCCATTGCAGTCCTCATAATATTGCAGGAGGCAAGATCAAAAAGGCAGGATTGTAATAAAGAATAAAAGAAAAGGAAAAAAAAAAAGAGAGAGAGAGAGGGAAAGAAGAAGATGGTATCTTTCCCACTCTTCTTCTGCTCTACCACACAGGGGCACTTTGCAAGAGTCCATCATTTTAGGACTGGAGTGAAAGATGAAGACAGTTTCAACAGCCATACTGCCAAAAAGCCAGATACTGACAGGGAAGGAGCTATTTAGAAGGGTGGCAGCATGCTCAGCATGCACACAGCCTCCTTTCCCTACAACACTTTATATACCACTTTTTCTCTCTCTGCTAAATTCTGTACTATTTGCCTAGTGACACAACTCCTTGCTCTAATAACAGCTAATGCCTGAACCTAGAGTTTGCAAAGGCTGACACTGGCCCTCAGTGACTGGAGGCCAAGCTAAGCAACATTTTCCCTTTATTTGACTACAGTAATCTCATTTGCTGTTTTTTTCTGGATGTGTTTGAGGTGTCCATTTGAATCCAGTCTATTCTATTGTACAAATAACAATCTGTACTAATCCAGACCTTTACACAGTGGCCTCCAAAGTGGTCCACAGACACAGCAGCCAAATCACTGTCATGAACAGCTGAGTCCCAGACAAACAAGCCTGTGCTATGAAGGAGTTCAGCACACAAATGCAACATAAAGACACCGAAACATCCGATTTGACAATACTCCCAAAACAAATATTAGTGTGCCTGGCCATGGGGATGCTGCAGCTGATGCTTCTGTGAGCACAAAAGCTGTATCAGTGTTGTTTAGTGTCTGTTCCAACATTTGCTCCTAACCACAGGTGTGCCATAGATATGTGAGGTCATAGGTACCTAAATAAAAGGAGAATACAGCCAGTGCTACCTGAAAAACAGTCCTGGACTCATCACCAAGACCAGGCTCTCAGCCCTGCCTCCTCTGAGCCCAAAGCTGCCACCCATATCTTCTCTCACATTTCTGCTCCATTTTGAACATTTTGATTTACTTACAAAAATATTAAAAGGAGATTTTTTTTTTTTTTTAATTTCACATTTTACGAGCAGCTTTAGGAGGCAAGGAGATGAAGAATCCATCCCCAGTGGAAAACACGTGGCTAACGGGCAGATTTAATTTATATGAAGCACACCACTCTCTCATAAGCTCTGCTTGGCATATTAAACTGGTGTCTTACATCTCCTTCCAGTGCCAGAAATATTCATTTCCCACATCATAAAGACCCATCCATGAATAATAATATTAATAATTAAGCACCTGACTCTAGGGCTATACTTAGAGCATCATAACACTCTAATCATTTGCTTATCCCATGATAATTACACTCCTCCATCCTATTTCTATGCTTTGCCTTGTTGATTAACCATTTATTTGCTAGGGTGTTTCTTGAGACCCCACCCAAGTTTCAGAGCCCAAGTCTCACCTTCCTAGCAAGCTGATGAGGTATGTGCTCAGTACTAGCAGGAGTGTTCCCAAAGACATGCTGCAGTCCCAAGGTTCTGCTAAGGACTGTCATTGTCATCAGGCTCACAAAGAGGGGTGGCTCAGCAATGCAGAGCAGTATGGATGTCCCAGCAACCTGTGCTGGCACATAGCCACACTCATTTCATCTCTTCCTGAAAGGAGAAGTAACCAGAGCAGTGGGAAGCAGCAGGAGGAGGATGAATCTCAGCCCCATAGAGCCAGGCAGATAATTCTGGCTAAGCTTGCTCAGCACTAGCGAGGAGCTAGAAGCCATACAGCTGTGTTAGGATGGCATTCTGCCTGGACCAATTAGCTTTTCTGAGAAGCATGGTCTCTCCTGCACAGGCTCACCTGACACGACCATTAGGGGTTGTTTGGCTCAGTGGTGGTTTTTTTTTGAGCCCATTACTGTCAAAATTATGGTGCCAGTTCTGCCATTTTTCAAATGCTGTGTATAAATTCACTTGCTACTACACTGATTTCAGCTAAAAATACTGTTACATGCAACTCAAGACAAGAAAAGGCTTACTGCCTGCTTTCACACTCACACTTCTTTGCCATGATACTCACCTTTCATGATTTCCCCACCAAAGCCTGCAACTGCAGCAGAAACATCCAGGATTCTTGACTATCTCCTTATCCATAACATTCCTGCAAACCCCAGCCACAAATTTGTCCCATGGAGATAGAAACCTCTAGGCAGGCAAAGATTCCTCATTACATACAATCTCACAATATATAATGCATAATTTCTGAAGGAGCTTCAGAAAGAGAGAAGCCAGTGGATAGAAATACATAAAAAGCCAGTGGATAGAAATCTGTGAGACAATCAATAAGAAAAACAACAGCAGAGAAGCCAGAACAAAATGGGAAATAATAACTTGTACTTCAAGAACTGAATATATAAAAAAGTTTAGGGTCAGCAAAGAGAGCTCTTGAAAATAACATGAAAGCAGCAAGACCACAAAAAGAAAGTCTGTTAAGACAAAAAGACTGGTGTGTCAGAAAAGATCTCTAATGTTGGAAAAAACCTACTTTTGGGATTATTTCCAATTCCACACAACAAACGCAAAACCCACAAACACTGACTTTTATGGCTAAGTTAAATCAGAGGTTGGTGCTATGGCTTGTTTCCTTTGTCTGTTAAATAAAGTACCAATAAAACCCTGTTTCTTGCTGATATCTCAAAACCAGGGAGCAGGAACACATACTCCAAACATGATGGGATTCTATATGCTTACTTGGGTAGAACTTTATTTATCAGAGTTACCAGTTACATGGATGAAGACAAGTCAGATCCTGCAAACTTCAGCGATAGAACATCTTCTGCAAAGTCTGTTGAAATCAAGAACAACCAAAACCACTGGATGCAGTGTAGGATGATGCATTTGAAGAGACCATGCTTTCATCAGCAATGAAACAAAGCAAGAAAGGAAAGAAAAACTGATTTTTCAAGAAGTTGTGAAAACAAGAGAGGCCAGTTTATAAAACCATTACATGTGAGACTCCAGCACTGGTACTAACACAAGCATCAGAGCTTGGTACTGGTACTAACACTTCTCACCAGATTTTAGTGCCTTGAGGCACTGATATAGATGGAAATGATTAACCCTGTTCACTGGTGTCATGTACAGCACATGAAGGAAGCAAGTGCCCAAGCAGCTTGTGGTTCCCCATATCTCTAAAAGCAAGTCACACCATGTCAAACAGGAACACGACAGCTCCTGTCTGGAGCTTTGCCTGGGGCTCAGTCTGTGCTGGAGAACTGCACTTCTTTGTTATACTGAGATACCTACAAACCTCCCCAGCCAAGCAGACCTTGTCTTAAAGGCATTCTATGCAGATTTCCCTATTCCTTTAGGGAACCTGGGACAGTCACCTCTTGCAGCACTGCCTAAAGCACAGTGATATGCAGAGGCACATTCCCCTTCCTTTTTCCCCCTTTGCAACGCTGCTATGCCATCCCTCCCCTCTTTTTAGTCAGACAGCTGCATGTGAAATGCCTGGAAGGACCTTACAGGGGCTGCAGTTTCACAAAGAAGCAAAGCACCACCCCTCAGCTGCAGGAAGTCAGAGCCCAGAGGCAGGAGCTGAGCAGCTGCTCATTGGAAGCAAATTGGAAGGCAAAATCTTGCCTTCCTGCAGGGCAATTCTTCCTGGCTCTTCTTGAGCTCAGGCAGGATCCTCACCTCCTCCTGCCTGGCTTGGAATACATCCTATTAATAACTATTATCACTGTACCTGCCTTTGTGCTATGACTTCTTAGCACTGCAGTTATACCAACTAAAAGTCATATTGCCTAACCACAATTAGTTAAATCATTAAAATTGCAAGCCCTACAAATCAAAACCATTTAAAAAAAACCCCAAAAATAACCAGAAACAGATACTTCTAATCATCATTTTAGCAGTGTAACATAGCCTTATCTGATGATTTATGTAAACACAATACACACCAGAATACTTGCAATACTTCCTGGAATACCTTACTTATCTGGAATATTTGCCAACAACTTGCCACAACTTTGAGTGTTTTGTGTTGAATTTATTATCTGCCCAGTGTGACTAATCTGTACACCATGTTTCTGGAGTTCCTGCTTAGCTAGTAACCTCCCAGAACCAAAATCAGTCTTCATAGTAGCTGTTGACCAGTTCAGTGTAAATACTTCTGTATGTATAACTCTTGGAAGCATCTGCAAGAGTCTCCTTTTCCCAGAATCTCCATGAACTAAACTATGTTGGTCAGAATAACCAGGGAAAGCCAGCAGAAGAAGCTGGAGATATCATGGGGATGATATTGTGATAATTCGCATTAGATTATGTAATGAAACTGGGTCAGGGCAATGAAAACCATCAACTATCAGTGGCTGTTGTCAGCAGCCATTCCAGCTCTATCTGGCACAGGGCAGTGTCCCACCAGTTACCTTGGGCTTCTTTTCTGATTCAAGCTCTGCACTAAAACTGTGTTTTACACTGTTTAAATACAAACCAACATATATACGCTTGTATAAATGATACACAAGCAGCTCTGCCCCATTGCATCCTGGAGAAGGCAATCCTGAACATAACCACAAGACTGGCACCTGAGAGCTATGAGGACTTGAGGCTAAAACCCACCTCTTGCTTTACACTTTTAATTGTCCAACAATATTCATTCATTGCAACAGTCTGCTGTCTCATGTACGCAAGACTGCAAGAGCTTCAGGGCAGAGGCCATCATTGGTTTTTGTATGTTTATACAGTGCCTACAACAACAACACAGTAGCAACCGGAAATCTAATAATGAAGTTATTATAGTAACAATGACAGAGCTGAGCAGCAGTGATTCTGGCTGTGTCAAAGCTACATAAATCCATTTAATGCTCACACAGATATTCTAACCTCCCTGGCCTATTACAGAACCTAGCTCTTGAGAGCAGAAAATCAGGAGAGAAACTAATGCACTGAAGGTTAGCAGTCCTAGTACACAGGCTGCTAGTCAGGGTAAAACAATGGGTCAGTCAAAGAAGCAAACGAGTCTGCTTCTAGATCCCTACTGTGAATGCTGTGGGTTAAATTCCTGTAGCCTACAGAGTGTAGAATTGAGAATGAGAAAGATGAATGGGATTTTTTTTCATGAATGGAGGAGCTGGTAACAGAAACTCCTCAGACCTGCAAGCTAAGTCAGCCTTGGTACCCTCATCACTGCCATTGCACAACAGCTTTCCTCCCTATGATGTTAAAGCCTTAACACTTCCTGGGGGGGGGCTCATTCTAGTCAGTTAAAAGCAATAGCATTGGGCTCCATGTTTTTGTCTTCCAGAACCAGAGTGTAAACACAATTAGTTTTCAGACCAAGTCAGTGAGGCAAACTCAGCCACATGGTCATCTCTGACTGACTGGTGCTTCAACTGCATTAATGAAAGATCCTTTAGTCTAAGGTTCCACAAGACTGTGACCCCATCACTCTCAGTGGGACTCAGGCCAGAGAGGACAGACCCTATAATCTATCTGCTCATAATTTTTAAGCAGAGCACAGCCCAGATACATAGGTAATGCAGAGATGAGAAAAGAGAGTAAAAATTTCTGTTGCTTCTTTTAGCTAGTATTGCCAATAAAACTAGTAATATGCTGTCTGTTATGCCAGAAATTCTATGAACATTTATGTCTGCTTTTTAAACAACAACTGCTCTGAAGTGATTGTACTCTCAGTTAATGACAGGCACAACAGGTGGGTGGAACAGAAGGAGACAAGCAATGAATAAAATAAGAACATTTTGCACTCTAAGCAGTTACCATATTTCTCTACATCTCAAGAGTTAAGGCATCCTTTCTGCAGTGCTCCTTTGTGAGACCTTTTAATCATTTGTATGACAACACCTGCAGAGACGTTAGAGAACTGCTTGCTGCGACGTTGGGCACTGCAAGAGATACGGACCCACAGGATATGATATTTTAAAACAAACCAGAGAGGGCATCAAACACTGATCCCATTTGCACCTGACCTGAAAACTCTGAAGACTAAAGCCCTACCTACTCCATTAGATGTCACACTATCCAGTTACTATCTTTAGCTCTGAAATCTTAAAATTTCACCAGACAGGTAGGGAACAAGGCATACAGTTGAGGAGTTAAGGCAATAGAACAGATGAAATGTGTCTGGGAAAGAGCTTGAGCCTCTTGTGTTCTAGCTCAGGGTTCTGTCAAGACACCACACAAGGGTAAGATCATACTGTGCTTGCCTGCACTGTTTTCTCCAATCAGCCCAGTGTTTTGGCATTGAGTGCCTCTAGCAAATGGAAAAGGAGGCAAGTCCTCTCCTGTATGAAGCACCAGGGAACATTAAGCACCAATTATCAGGTCAGTAACTGTTGTTTCGATAGCTGGTCACCTATGGGAGGACCAAGTTCCCAGGAAGAATCAGCAACTTACACAATCCTGGAATTCAAAGACCAAAAGATCACAAGGCTCAAAGAAAGACTGTCTCCTGAAGGGGTCAGATATAGGGCCCGGTAGCCATCAATTAAATTCTGGCACATTCATTAGGGAATCATTAGTCTGTGGCTATTGGCCAGCCTGGCCTACCACAGTGCAAACAGCCCCAAAGCAGAATGCAGCCAGAGGTACAAAACCCATGTGTAAAAGTGCTTCTGGGCACATGACAAGACCCTGGACACAGGTTTAGCAGGGCCTTTACTTGTTTCTCTGTGATCTCCAGCTTCCCACACTGCCACCCACACTGCCAGGGGCTGCCAAGAGAGTCACTCATTCCTGGCTCCTTCCGCTCAGGGAGGCAAAGCACTTAGCAGAACTGAAGGACAAGAGGGTAAAGGTTGCTTCCCCTTGCAAGGGGACATCTGTCTGTTCTGCACCCTTACCATGAGCCTCCCTGCAACATTTGCTATGCAAGAGAACTGCAAGGTCAGGTGGAAGGTGTGAGAAGAAAATCGCCATTCCTCCTTGAATGAACAAGCATGAAAATCCTGCAGCCATCCAGAGTGGCTGCAGGTGAAGCTGGCATACCCCTGCCACTCAGAGCTGCTTTAGCAGCTGCAAATTTAACAAGAGTAGTATTAAAATAACCTCACTTATTTATTAAAGCAGGCAGGTTGAGTGACATTTCTATTACAGAGCACACACCACCAGGAGATTCCCTGACACTGCAGCAAACCAATGTAATCTGCATTACGATGCACTATTCTCTCTGCAGCACACACAAGCTGGCTGTGCTCTCCCAGCAAACAGCTCTCCTCCCCCTAGAGCTGGGGGAAGATTTGTTATAGGCTTTGGTGGTAGTAAGATCAAGTACTAAATCCATGAGTAACCACTAATGTTACTTGTATTCACTACAGCCTATTCATCTTGCATAATCAGCACTATATACCTTGTGCATCATTCTGTCTCTGAAATCCTGCATCATGCTCACAGCTCAGTCAGAAATAGGAGCATTATCTTTCAGTTGTTGAATAAAACTTCATTAGAACATCACTTTCACTTTACACTGTATGGCTGAGATGTTCAGACGCACATGGGATAACTGAAGGAAAGGCTCACGTTAGTTATTTGGACTCCTTCAAAAATCTTCGCAGTGTATTGGAAACTCTTTCATAGATTCCTGTCCTGCCCACTACAAAGACTTCTGCTGTAAAGTATCGTGTGTATTAACAAACATAACAAAACAACGAGGTCAGATGCCCTTAATTACATCAGTTTAAATCCAGAGTTACTTTGATAAAATCAATTGGATTATTGATGTTTACAATGGTATACTGGAGAGCAGAATTTGACACTTAATCTCTCTCACATGGGTTGCTGCCCTGCAGCAAACTGCAGGTCCTTGTAATCTGTTCAGATGCCTTCAATGTAATCTGTAGCAACTGCTCTGCATCTAGCAAATTAGTATAATGATCTAACACTGAGCAGTAACAACAATAAAGCCAAGGCATGCTGTCCTCTATAGCAATACAACATGCACAGATCCTCTGGAGTATATTGCACAAACCAGCTGTATATAGCAACAGAAGCATCAAAAGCAAAATCCTGTCCCTGCAGTATTCTGACTTTATTCTGCCTCTCAGCATTCACAGGGCCTGATTCTGCCTGTCTCATCTAAGGAATGGGCATGATGATACACTCACTTCACTCTAGCTGGACAATCAGAGCTGTCTTGGAACACACTGCTACCCACGGCTGTGGAATCATGCACACAAATGGAAATTGTGAAATGCATTCATCTACCTTTTGTGCCCCTTTCTAGTAATGTCATTTACCATACTTTCTGAAATGTTCCTTGAAGGTACATAGGCTTCATCTGTACCAAAACTTCTTTTTCACAATGACTATAGATTTTGAAACATAACACTTTCTTGCCTTTTTCTAAAAAACAAATTATCAAAAATTCCAGTCTTTTCACTGTGACTCAAGAGAGAAAAAATTGTAAATCAAAGCCAAAAACAAAAAAAAGTACATTCTAATAAAGACACTCAGTTCTCTTTTAGATGCCTATGGCTTCTGATTGTGCCCATACCAGTACAAAGATGGCAGCAACATGTGTTCAGCCAGAGCATACTTTAAAGCTATTCTGTGCCACAGTAAAAAGCAATACATGGTGTAAATCATAATCCCAAAGACTGATGCTAAAATTGCCTCAGATGTCTCACAACTGGATGTAGCTCAGCTATTACATATTAATTTGGCTAAAAAAGCCTTGCTTTTCTAGTATTCAAACTGCAGGCAAGATACAGGGGGATGACTTTTATGCAGGTAGGTGGGCTCCTTTTTCATCCTGGACCTCTGCTGAGTTAAAGGTTTATAAGCCACAGCAAGCTTGCCACTATCACTATTCAAAACTGATGCCATCTTAAAATAGCACAAAGGCAGATCTCAAAGAAAATAGCACTGTTTCCTTTCCTACAGTCAGCTGTGTATATGCCATTCTCATGTTACACAGATGGACCGAACAACGCTCTTGTCATTTATCTACAGATACCAATGCTGTACCTAAATGCTGGTACTACTTGGCTGCAGTGCCTCCATTGTAACGGTTGCCTTTTCAGCCCTTACTCATCATAAATTACTTCGTAAATGAGAATATATTTATTTAGCTTGTATGCAAGAGGCTTGAGCTTTGAAAGAAATCCTTCTCTAAGATATTTAGGTACTGGGAAAGGCTGCTCTGGGTCAGTGCAGATCTATTTCACTAACTATTGGAGAAGAAAAGCTTCCAGATACTCAAGTATTTATCACAAAACATGAAAAATTAACATTAACATTCTAACAAGTTCAGAAAAAGAATTTCCCCTTCAAGTACTCTTAGCTTTCCTTCCCATTCCAAATCCAAGTCAGAATGCCATGTGAGAGTGTCACAGACAGTGCAGCACAGCTCTACCTGTGTGCACAGTGGTGCTTTTGCCACGCTCCTGAATGACTGAAATTATGTTCAGCAGATCAGGATTTCATTCACTCTGGCATTTCAGTGCCTCATAAACTGGATTTTGTTTGTTTCTTTGTTTTCCTTTTAGTTAAACAATCCCCTGCAAAGATGTAGATGTGCGGAGCTTCACAGTGGGCAAATTACAGACCAGTCTACTCAGAGGGAAGCTCCTTCCTAGTAGACACGAGTCAGAGGTTTATGCCTTGACATACCTGGTTCTTGTAGCTTTATCATTATATTCCACTTCATCGTTTTTTATCCAGCTCTTGATGTTCTCAGCATTTGAAGACAATGAGCAGGTATCAAAATCATGAATACAGTTTCAACATTCAATTGACTTACACAGGGAATTCGATGCCCACCTTGTTTTTCCTGCCTTAAAAACTTGTCTGTACTTCGTTGGATCCTGCTGAATTCCTTGCCAAGTGCTACATTTTGTCAAGATATTCGGCAACATGTGACTCTATAATATTTTCTCTAGCTGTTTTAAAAATGTTACCTATCAAACATAGGTTTATAATTAACATTTAAAATCCACTATCTCCTTCCTCTTCTACTGTAAAATGCAGAGAGGAGGCTTCCTTACCATCATCATGCTAGTCCCCATATCAGATGCTTCTGGAATTTTAAAAAAATTCTCTGAAATTGAAATAATTCTCCATTATTGCCCACCTCTCCAACTTAAATAATCTTTTTTCGTGTAAGCTGCCTCATGTTTCTAAGAATAATCACTTCTCCCTGAACATTTTTATTTTTATAATGCTTTTGTGAACACAGAATGCCTGAGAACAGATCCAGAACCCCATGTGAAAGCTGGAGAGGAAATGTCCAGACCTTAACTAGGAGCAGCTCTGGCTGCTGAGACTGCTGACACACTAAATCAACAGTTATCAACCTTTTTCCAGGTTGCAGATGCAAAAAATTTCCCATTGGCTATCTTAGGCTTTTTATAGCAAATCTAAACACACTGTCAGGCTCACTTTCCTTTTGGTGCTTTCAGAAGAACCTCTGGGAGCCTCCAGACCGCAGATTATAAATCATTAAATCAATTGTCTTAAAAAGAGGTGCAAATTTCTCATTCAGCTCAACAACATGTTAACAGTACAGTGCAGCAACAGCAACCCAGGTGTCAGCACTCCCAAACTGCCTGACAGAATGATGACCAACAGAGACATTAGATAATTTTGCCATTGTGCAAGGATTTGAGGAACACAGCTGGTATCAACATCTGTATTTTTCAGCCCAACCTCTGACACTGGTGTCCTAATTCAAAGCAAGAAGTTTAGCGAAATTCTGTTTCTCTTCCTATGTCCCTGATTAGCATTAATATATGTAAATTTTTATGCAAATACATGACATTTAAAGGTAAAAACTCTGCTCTATATAATAATTACATACACTTTAAAAAGAGGTTTTTAAAGACCTATAATTATGAGATAAAAGAGAGAGCATATACTTTAAACTGTTATACTTTAATGTCCTACATAAGTTCAAATGGGTATTGTAGCTAAGATAAGATTTATCTTTTTAAGTTCTGATTCAGCAAGACACTTTAACATCTAAGTAATTTTAAACATATAAATAAAACTGAGAAATACTGGTTCCTTTTATAAAGAAAATTTTGGAGAGTTTTAAATTGCCATTAAAAAACTTTATTCCAGTAATAATAAATCAGATATTTAAACAAAGAATTTTCAAAACGATAAAATTTCTTTCCTCACCAAAAAAAAAAAAAAAAAAAAAAAAAAAAAAAAAAAGCCTTCAAAAGAGAAGAGACAGATCAGAAAGTTGCAGTGAATAAAAATACAGCACAAAATTATATTTTTTCTATTTTCCCCCTGCAAGCACTGCAGTAAACGTGAAGCTTAACTATGCTTAAATGCTCTGCTGAAACAAAGACTGGATGGGTTTCCAGTCAAACCGGCGGTTTCCTCAAACCGGCGTGTTCGGGCAGCTCCCCGCGGTCTCTGCTCTGACCCTGCGGGCTGGCTCCCGGTCTGCAGCACAGCATCCCCAAGGCACCCGGGAATTGCCGAGAGCTGCAGCCCAGCCCCTGCGCGGGGTCCCAGCTGCTGTTCCCTCCAATTCATTTGTGCCTGACCCAACCCGCGCTGCAGCGCGGGGCTCGCTGCCTTCACCGGGCAGTGCCGGAGCCAATGCCCCGGGCTTGGTATCACACGGATATCGGGGGCAGACACGGGGGGCACACCAGGCCCCAGCCCAGCTGCAGATAACTTATATTTGCCTAAAAGCATGGGTAAATCCATGGACAAATCACCAAGTAATATCTTCACAAGAAGAGAATGACGATGAGAGGGATGTGCTAAAGGAAGTGGAGAGTGTGACCAGCCTTGCCCCCATCGGCCCCGATGGGCCTCTGTCGTTATCGGGACACCACAGCAGGGGCACCAGGCAGCCACAGAGCCAGCAGGCTGCTGAAGCTTCAGTCAGGTCCCTCATCTTCCCTTCTTGGATTAACATCTACCAGGCTGCTCAGTTTTGCTTTAAACTTGAGCAGAGAATTAGGCCATCCCCTCCTCAAGAAGCAGCTAGGGAAGGAATATGAAAAACATACACAAAATTAATCCAGGTCAGTGACAAACTGAGGATGGGGGGGAGGGGGGGGGAGGGAGAAGGATTTATTCATTTTCATGACAATAGCCATAGAGAAAAGAAATGCTCTCTTGCCTCTCCCCAGGGACTTGAATTGAATTCCCAGGGCTGCCAATCAGATCAAGAATTTAACATGATTTATTCTGTGGGGAGCCTGTCTGGAGCCAGTGTGTCAGCATCTGGATGATGCCCTGAGCCTGCACAAGCAGAGCAGCCAGAATCATGGATCTGCCTGGCTTGACATGCAGAAAGAGATTCTGGACACATGCACAGAGAAACAGATTCTCCCTCATTTATGGCAACATAAACCTAGAAAGTCAGGGAAGCCTGTATTATTTATTTAAAACTCAAACGGTAGAACACAAGTTTCAGACCAGAAATCATTGGTTTTGCTGTAGATGACGCTCCCACAAACCAGATCTTGGCTCAGGCTCCATGACTGGCAATAAACTGCTTGAAGTGGTTCCCACTCAGAATAGTGTTTTGGTACCAATGAGGGCAGGAAAACAGACCCAGCACATTATGAGGCTGACTTTTCTTCTGGGACAGTTTGCAAAGAGTTAAACTGCAGCTTATGTGACTTTTAGCCACAGCTTGCAAAATTAATTCATGTTTCAGGCTGTAGAGCACCATGAACCACTCAGAGTGCCATGGGGATGATAAGCTCTTAGGTCAATTACTGCACAGATGTGCCCCAGTTTGGCTGCCTCTCATTTTAGTAATAATGCTACATATATATTTCTATATATTTAGCCTATACAGATTCATTGCAGAGAAAGCTATAATCTACAACCCAAATATTCCCAAGTTTGTATATTTATTATACAAAGTTTGCCTAGCTGTTTCTACAGAAACAAACAGGACCATATGGGTATTTCTGTCACTAGCATTTCAATCTTTCCCTCACTCCAGTTTCATTTCTTCCTCTGTGGTTAAATGCTCAACAAGAAAAAATAACACTGCAAAGAATGCCAAGCCCCCTTTTGTTCTTTCCTGAAGCATTTCTAATTGTGGCATTTTCAGATGTTGCTTAAAGCATGGCACAGCAAATGCAAGACAGTATATTCTACCAAAAATCCTGGAAAGACTTCCTGCCAGTAAGAGACTGTTATGAATTTCCTCAGAAACTGAAGAGCTGAGGGAAAGGATCTCCCACTGCAAACATGAAACCCAGTCTTAGACTAAAAAACACTCCAGCAGAATTTCAGAGACAATTGGTTATCAGGAATTGGCAGCTACAGCTCACAGTGAAGGACAGATGTATCATGTGCAAAGGTACCACTGGCACTGCCTCATCTTTCCAGTGCATCAACAAGAATATAAGAAGACTTCATAGTCCATCTGGTGCAGGAAAAATTTCAGCTACTACCAAGGACTCCAATGAGTAGTACCAGCGGTGGCAGAATAGATGCCATCACTTATGTTGCTTATTTGCCTATATTGAGCTCGAATTATTTTGATAACATCTATAAATGGGTGCATACCATCCATTGGGAAATTCTCATCTTTCTTTTTTAAGGAAAGAATATTTCTCTATAGAAATTAAGAGTTGGAGGGGCAATGTTTCATTGAAAGCACCATGGAAAAGATTATGCAAATAACTGCCAGAAAAGCAGGCTGTATTTTCCTGCAACTTATAGATTGATCCAAACTGAGAACTCAGTATTATTGTTATTCACCCCTTTAAGGTCCTATTTTCACTTCAGTTTCCATAGAAACCTGTTGTCCTAAATCTGCAGCACTTATAGCCTTTTAGTGTCATGGGTTCTTTCTTTACAGCTCTAATTACACCATCATCCACAAGGGGAAATGGCTGGGATGCTTTTCCCACCACAGAAACATTCAGGAAGTGCTGCTCTATAGACGGAGGGAATATAAAACCTAATCATAAACCTTCAGACATCGTCCTTTTTGGACAATTCCCCTATGTCACAGCTGTATGTTTTATTGTTTGGGTTTAGAACATGGGCCATGGCAGAAATAAGAATTGAATTGGCAGAGAAAAAAAAAATTGGGTTTTTGCCTTTTTTCTGTCTTTTCTGGTCTATATTAAAGAACAATTATATACAACTGAAGAAAATTGAAAAAAATACTTGTAAAATAACTACACTGGTGTCACATGGATATTAAATACATAAGGTTGAACAAAGCTGTCAAGGCATATGGTCCAGAAAGACCTCCCACTGCCAAAGGAATGAAGCTCGTGCCCTTTTATTAATTTACTTCAGCTCTCAGGTCTGCATATAATTTTCTTCTCAGCATATGAGGGGTTAAGGTTCCCACCTATGCATTCCAGATAGACTCAATAAGACTTTTTCACTGTGCTAATATAAAACACACAGAGACCTTTGTCTTCCTGCATGCTGGTAAAATGCCCGTTGTGCTATGCAGATTATTATTGTTATTATTATTTCTGGCACTGTCATTTCTAGCTATGGTGCTTCAAAGCAATGATATTAAAAACATAAAGGCAGGCAACCCTTTGGAAATAAGGAATTGCAACAGCAATGCAAAGAACTTTTTATAGCACCCTTATTGAAACATCTGGAGGAAGTATCATCTAATGGTTAGTGAAGACAGCTAAAGAGCCAGGACTCCTATGCTCTGTTTCTAGGACTGTCACTGATTTCCCATAACCCTGGGCAGGTACCTTAAAAGTTGAATAAAAGTGTTATCTACCCAACCTTGCTTCTTTATGAGAAGTAAAGAAGTAATCTAAGATCTGCTGAAACTTTCCTTTATTAGCAATAACAAAAGATGTGTCTACATGCAGCCAGTTTTCTGCTATCACTGCAGTGGTACTGCGGAGGACAGCGGCCATCATCACCCAGCAGCGGCACTTACCTCCCACACCTGCTACTGCCTCCTCCCATCTCTTCTGTCTTTACTGGGGCTGTGTTTCCACCAGTTTGCAAAAGGAACGCTTCTTGTGAGCACTCCCTAATTTTCTCCAAAGCCAACAATTTTGCTGTGGCCAACGAGGGAAACTGTTTAAACAGACAGCTTAGCCTGGGGCTCTTCCAGGGACCAGTGTAGGGAGTAACATCAGTTGGTGAGGTATTATCTTTCACTAGAACAGCTAAGTTTGGTTTTTTGGTATTTAGGAGGTGCTCCATGCTCAGAGTGTGCCTGCTTCAGGTGAGAAGCAGATGAGAAAACCGAAAAGACAAAAAAAAAGGCATCTGTGGCATTATCTGTGGCATTCCCGACATCAAAACCAGTAGCATCATGTATGGGGCAATTGCAGTTCTGTTTACTGGCTCCATAACAATCAGGAAAATACCTAGATTTCCAAATCTTGTTCACCTGGCATCTAAAATAGAATTATTTAAAAATAGAAGCTGTTGAGACAAAGGTAATCGTAAGGTGGCAGGTGGAGAGGATACAAAACACAACCCTGTTTTTTTTGCTATATTCACAACACAGTATGGTCCTCAACTTGGAGTTTATCACTATACAGACCTCAAGGCAAAATAGCAGAAACACAAAAAACATGACATCCTGGCCATACACACACTGCTCCAAGCAAATGCAGCAAAAGAAACATCAGGAATATTTATTTGGCTCTTTTTGTCATTGCTGTGCTCTTGCCATAATTTCTGTGAATAATGAAGCTTCATGCTTTCCATGATTGTCTACATAAGCAAAAAGCCACTTGCCTAAGATTTTTACAGAAACAGAACAGCAAAACTAATCCCAGCAAAATCTGGACCACAACTATTTTCAGTGTTAGGGAATGTAAAACATTAGTCATTTAACCACAAAGACTGCAGTTTACCAAGTGCAGGCAGCTGTTTAAAAGACAACCTACAACAAAACAAAAAATTAATTCCCTACCCTTCAAAATAGTAAAGAAATTCAACTTTTGAAAAATGAGCAAATTCAAGAAATTTACATGGAGTAGAGCTACATTTGTCACGTAAATTATCTTTTTGTTTGGTATTCTACATCCTGACACTCTCCAGAAGCAAGGAGCTGCCATGTTTTACCAATATTTCCTGAACAAAAGGAGCTTCCAAGCCAAACCAGAGGTCATGCTGACCCCACTAGCTAAGGCTTTTAATCCTCACAAGCCGTGTGCAGCCTGATACAACTTTGCCCTCATCAAACTGTTACCTGTTCCAAGTGTTTGCAGATGTTTTCCAGCTGTGTCAGAGGCTACCATTATGACTTTGTTGTTAATGACACTTGAATGGTTTCCTTTAAAAATAGTTCAGGTCCACTTACACTCCAGCTCTGGGGGTGAAGCAGAACGCAGGCTCAGTGTTCCAAGCCTGCTCTGCCAGTTGTTGCCATGCAAAATGAGCAGCTCTCACATAGGATGAGCAGGATGTGGGAACCAAATCACTGCTTGGGCACTGGCAGCCCTTGCAAAGATATTTCCAAGCTATGCCTGGCGAGAAAAAGAGGCCACAGATAGCTTGTTTCAAATCAGCTTATGCTTCAACACTGAAGCAGCCTGTGCTGTGGGGTACATGAGCATACATCTAGAGGGAAATAACACTAGCTGGAAACTACTCAGGAAAAAAGAAGAAAACATGCCTGTTTTCTGTTGGGAAAAGCAAGAATATGGTAGTAACATTTAATGTGGGAGAGGTGACAGATAAACCAGGTACTACAGGTATAGGCAATGGCTCATCCTATAGGGAAAGAAAGAGTGTGGGGGAACCCCTTGTTTTTTGTTGCTGGAGGGATAATTAACAAAACTGTTTTCCTTGGGGTCAATAAGCTCTGTTTTTACCCATGCTGGGTGGGGACATTAATTCCAGAATTAACACAAGCGTAGGGGAATTCTCTCTGCTTCCTTGGTCAACAAGTCAGACTGAGCCTGAGCTCTGCAGTGTAGTGCAGATCTTAGTGCTGCATTCAGTGCCTGTGCCCAGGCAATAGGCAAAAGACCAGTGACAAAGGCTCAGTCTTCCTTTCATTTAGTCCCATTTCCTGACATGACACACTGTAGAGAACACAACCATGGACAGGTGTTAGAGCATACAGGAGGGGCTGTGCTGTGTGCTAGAAGTGTGTGTGAAAACATCTAAGCTCACAAGAGAAACTCAGAAGCTCCAAGATGGAGTTTTTCCTTCAGTATTCAAGTTAATTATGGCTTACCTCACTTCTCCCCTCAGAAACCCCCTTTGTCCTTTCCACTGCCATGCTATTAAGTGTATCATGCTCAGCACTGACAGGTGACAAATGAAGCCTAAGTTGGTTCACCACACTGACCCCCTTCTTGGCAGGGTTTACCCAGCTGGGCCTGACCTTTTCTTGCCAGCTAAGCAAATTTCCCTTCTCTGAAATTCTGCTCACAGGGTGCTGCTTTTTGGAAAAGAACCAGAGTACAAGCTACTCGCTTCCCACTATGGGGTTTGGAGGAGTCCTCTTCTAGCACCTCAGTTAAAATCATCAAGAAAGCAGATACAGCAGAATGTGAAGAATATTCTTTTGATAAATGAATTGTAATGATAAGATTTTTTTTCCAGGAGAAAGGGCCTGAGGGGAAAATGGACAATTGCTGCAATGCCATCCATCCCTCCAAGCAAAGGTAGTATGTCTCTCATTAAAATACTGAGTTTTCTGTACAGCTGTCAGCAAGCACAAGTTTTCCAAATGAACTGGTCAGCAATAACCTGCTTTCATGACAATGTGCAAAGAAGGGAGCAGGAGGGGTGATTTGTGCCCAGTACAAAAATAAACCACAAAGACATCCCATGCAGCAGACGCACAAAGCTGAGCTCTGCACATCAGAATGCTCCCCAGAGAAGGAGTCAAAGAATCAAAGCAAAGAAGCAGTGATACAAATAGCCTGACTTTTTCAAACACATCAAAAGCCAGAAAACAAGTCCCTCTCAACCCCAGGGACCAAGACAGAAAAGATCTAATAAAGAATTCAAATGCCATAATCACATAATCCAATAAGCTACAGTTAAACCAAAACACCTCTTTAGCAAACATCTGTAAGTGGGACAGGAAAGGCTCCAAAATGCTCGGCATGGATGGCTCCCTTCACTTCCCCCTGTTAACACATCACCTCCTGTCACTGAGACAGATGTGAAAGGTTCATTCTTGGTTTCAAATCTCCGCACAGGAAAATGGGAAAAGGGAGAAGAGCATCTCAACAAAAACAGCCAGCACAGATAGACCAGTCACTGTGAGCTGAGCAGTACAGAATGTGTGCTGGACTGACTTGCCACGGTGAAAGATGGTTAAGATAGCTGTGTGGGAAGGATGAGAAGGGGTAGAGGTTGAGACAGACAGAGAAAAAAAACACCCTCTCCAGATTGCTGCCAAGGTAAGTCCCTTCCTCTATCCTCCAACAATATTCCACCCCTTGTTTTCATTTTATTCTGGATACATTCCTTCCTCTCTTCCAGTCCCACACGGTATTTTCTTCCTTGTAATCTCAGAATCTCTCCCTCTTGTATTGTCTAGGACTCCATCAGTCATTCAGCCCAAGTACCTGCATCCCCAGGTGCGTCTCTTCCATCACCTCCCTGCCAAGTCTGCCAAACAGAGAAATGGCTCACTTCACTGTTGTACAGCAGTGGCAGCTGCACCGATTATTGTGAGTCTGAGGCAGGCTGACTCTGATGCTCTCATACAACAATCACATGTGTCACAGAAAGAAGCTCTCCATTCCACATTGGCATCAGTCAGGAACTCTGTCCCTCCTTTGATATGCTGGCTAGGACTATCCCCTTCTCCTTCCACACTCAGATGTGGACAGGAGTAGACAGGGGACAATTCTGACCTCATCTGAATAAGCAGATCCAGATTTACAAACCTTCCTTTAACAGAAAGGCCATCCTTGGCCTAACCGGAGTGATCAGGAAGAACAAGTTTTGCTGACGTAGGCATCCCTTAGGTATTTGCTTTTATACCAGCTCCTGAGTACAGTCAGTGAGCAGAGAGCAGTAAATCTCTTTGAAACACAGCAGGGGATGGCAGCACCAGAAAGGGTCATTTCCTCTTGCAGAGACTAGAGCAGGCAAGTGCTGTTCAGTGGGTATAAAGGCAAAGGAAAAGGGGCCCCCGGCTCCTCTGACACGCTTGTATGTACAGATGGTTCTGCAGAATCCTAATATTGTCCAGTGAATCTGTACTTAAGTAGTAGAACTAACATTTGCAAATACTTTTTACTGGAAGAATTCCACTCTTTGGACTTTCCTTCCTGTGCAGCCTCCTGTCATTAGCCTCCCTTCTACTGCACAAGCCATGTGCTAATCCCTGTTTTTTCTGAGTACAATATTCCTATGTAATACCTTACAAAGTGTTTTGCTGAAATCTAGGTAGATGATGTCTGCTGATGAATCAAGACAGTTAAGCTTTCTTATTAAAGAAATACATTAGATCAATTGTAGACACGTGAACAGTATGGAACTGGTAGACTCAAATGTTGCTGTAGAGTCTTAGAACACAACATGTATGCTCATGCCAGCAGCAGTTTTGGATATGATGCCTCAGTTTTCACAGCAAGTATAAAGTGTAGGCACCTACACAAAATTCTGGCAAGGCATGAGGAAGAATGCTGGAGTTCAGTGAAAAAACCCACTTTTTCTTTTCTATAAGTAATCATTATGGGGAGGAGCACAACTCAATGCAGCCATTACAATTTGAAGAGTGGGAATTAACTTACTGGAAAAGGTTGGGCAGTAACCCAGACACGACTCCCATCTGGAACTAGGCCAAAAAGGGTCATCAGCTCTTCTAAACTCCTTGCTTTATGCTATATGAAATCACTTTTTGTTGATGCAAAACATGACAGTACTTGCTAGGGTATTCAAGAAAAATCCATTACCTTGATGTGCCACATACACATCTCTGCAACAGAGCAGAATGTGTGAACACGCTCACACCAATCGTACACTGAATTTCAGAAAGAGGGTTATAGCAGAAAGGGGAGGGAAGTGCTGAATTGTTGTATATGATCTTTTACATGATGAGTTATCAGTTGATTTATGTAGCAAGTCCCCCAGAATTAGTTCATGATAAATTCATGAGGCATGTGCTTTTGATCGTGCCATGCTCTTCTCATTGCCATTTTCAGCTCCCTCTTTATCTACTTTCAGGAGACATTATTCTACCTCATGTGGTAAACTGGTCCTATAGGCAATAAGGACTAGTCTGCATTGGTTGCCTCTGCTGAAATGCCACATTCTGGAAGGGAAGAGGTACTTTAAGAAGTCAGAAGTCCAGAAGATATAAGTGCAAGCAGGCTGCTTCAAGGGGCTAAATCTCTCCTAACATACCCAAGCATGTACATTCATATGAGGAAAAAAGAGCTGATGGGGACCAGTTTTCAATCAGCTGGCTTTAGTCAAAGGTGCTCTGTACTGTACATGCACAAAAGTACTCCCAGCCTCACAAGGCACTTCATGGACAGATGACTTTCCCTGCTAAACTGGGAGAGATGAACTCTTTCTTGAAAGAGAGAAGTCTGTAGAAGTATATAGATTTAAAAGCTCTTGTTTAAGCCTCAGATGTCATACATTCTTCAGTCTACATTAATTCCCAGTTCATAATTACTCTAAATAAGTATGGATACCCTAAGGAGTAACCAGAGGCATTGCAGCCATGGCGTCCTGCACAGGTGAGCCACCAGATACCAACCAGATTTTGGAAAGGTTGTGCAGCCCACATACTGGTACTGTACTGCTTTGAATAGACACCTTTGGGATCAGCGTTAAAGATAACTTGGAGCACACTGGGGCATTCCCCCATTCTCAGCCTTAGATCAGCCCCCACTGAAGCCAGCAGTAATTCTGGTGAACATTACATGTGAGCCCATGGAAGCAGGGAAGATAACTCTATTCAAGCCCAATGCTGCTTTATAGTTTGCAATTGCTCACTATCCAGAAACAATGTTCCATAGCTGGTTTTAGGGCACGAATGCATCCTTATTTTTACTGGGACAACTGCAGAGTAGGAATAGTCAGGATGGCATTACTACAGTGGCATGACAGTAACGGTTGCATGACAAAGTAATGCAACCTAGAGAGCAGCCTAAACCAGCATATCTACAAATCACAATCTGCTACTTCACCCCGGCTAACAGTGACCTCTGGGAAGACTGCTGCTTTGCAGCACAAACAGAACTTGATAGGAAGAACAGAATCATGGAAAGAACTCAGACATCTGAACCAACTGCTGTGGTCTGAAGAACTGTCATGAGAGTATGTTTCAGAATCAAAAGGCTGTGTCCACTATGGGTTAAGGAGCACTGGCTTGGAGCAAACAACCACACTGGAGCATGCAGGCTTTTTGGAGTACCCAGATCTGACATGTCACAGAAAGATCTATGTCTCATTTTCCCCATTTGTAAGACTAAACAGCTGAGACACATAGTCAGGCAAGGAATTGCATGAGCTAAGGATTGTGTGTTGGATTTGCACATCCTTGCTGGAAGTGATATGCCAACCAGGAGGCATTTCCTGACATCAAACACATGGAACACCTCCATTTGGTAAAGTGAGTCCAGGTACTCAGGTCTGATTTAGTGTGTATAGTATAAGAATCCCTGTCCTTTAAAACATCCTCAGTAACGTGGCACTTTGGAAGACACAACAATTAGCATAATTGTCAATTCAGCCTCTAATAATGTACAATGCGCTCATTAACCCAATTAACCCCACACAGCACAACCACCATCACAAACAACGCAACTGATGTGGTGAAGGGGAATGAATGCTTGACAGCCCTGCCACATCCCAGCACGATGAGATGACACTGGCAAGGGCTGAAGGCAACTCCCAGAGGCAGGACCCCCACCCAGCTCGGAGATGGGGCATGCTGCCACCTGAGCTGGTGCATCAGCCATGTGCTCTGCTCCCTTCAGCCCTGTCTCAGGGCAATAGAGGAGTTTCTCCTCCCACAAGGTTTTTCCTGGTACATTTAATTAAGCACTATGTATCAACACCCACATATGCACACCCCACTTCTCAACCCCCCCTCTTGCTGAAAGAGTCTCAGGTGGGATTCACTCGCCTGCTTTTGCTGCTGCTTAATTCAGTCAGGTTGGTAAATAATTCAGCAAGCACTCAGCCAACAAACAAACAGGCAGGCAGCACAAATGGCCAGACAGGGAGATGAAAGAATGAGAGACAGAAAGAAAAACCAAATGGGAGAGTGACAGCTTTTGCTGGAGCTCCTTTTCTACAGGCAGTACTTCAAGCTGTGCCTACTTCTTCATTCTCTGTGGTTACACTCTCATCCCATAAAGAATCGGGAAAGTTTGTCCAACTGACACTGCCATTACCTACTGACTACTCACTGGTTGGGGCCCCACTGAATGACCACACAGCCTTTTGATTAAAGTTTAGGAAAAGCTTCAGTACCTTGCTTATGCTCTTCAGCTTTGAAACCCTTCAAGACGGGGACCAGCAGCTCTTGGGCTACAGCTGGGCCTGTAGGAGTCTGCATCATTGACTCAAGTCTTTTTAGGCCTCTGTTTTCCCAGCTGTAGAAGAGAAGATGAAAATCCTTCCCTACTGGCATCCCAGCAGGCCCAACAAACAGAAGCAATGCTAGGGGCCTGAGAGTCCTTCAGAAGAAATGCCAAGGTTTGGCAAAACCTTTAGAATCCTCTGACTGCATCAGTGAATATATCAAAAGACAGTATCATCAAGCACCAAAAATATTAATTCCAGCCTTCCATAAAAACGGATAACCATAAAAAATATATCCCAATCACAGAAAAGGTTTGGGATGATTCAAGGTAAACACTCCACTATTCTGTCTATAAAAAACAAACAGCAGACCAAAACATTTGGAGTAGAATTTTCTGTGATGCTTAACCTTACAATCATAATGAAGCTTCAACAAATGGTATTTTGAAAATGTTTTCTACACACATAATAAATTAGCATAAGACAACCTTATTAACACAGCTAGTTTGTTTGAGCTAGCTATGTGAGCATTCTGTGAGAAAATCATTTCATGAAGCGAATAAGGAAATGGCTATGCACCACAAGTTTACTAAAACAGAATCCAAATCAGCAAGCACTATTGGGAGCCACAGTTATAACAACACCACCCATCTCTCAAACTGCTGGGACACCTCTAGGCCAGGAGTAGTGAGAGACACAATAACAGCCGGGATTTAGGGTAGCTTGCACACAATGTGCTCATTAGGTAAATGCCCTGAGTCTTGCTGACTCCTTGCTATAAGGTATTTAACAAGTTTGCATATGAGGATTGTCCTGAAGTGGTAGTGGAAAGACATAAATTTCAAAGAAGGAGACAAAGCATTGTACAAACATCTCTTAGATTATCAATTTCCTCAATCTATCCTTGGAGCCACATAATTACATGATAGTTGCCAAATTTCAGTATGCAAAATATATTCAGAAATATTCTTTGCAAGAGCATAAGACAAGCAGGTTGGTTTATTAACATGCTTGATGTGAACATACTCCGAGTCTCATGGAAAGGGATAAAAAGAGCAACAGAAGGATAACCTGAGTAGGTGTACATAGAAAGTAATTACAGCAGAATGAAGTTTTTTCAGGCTGTGGAATAAAAAAGCATTTCCTCTGCCAAAACAGAGAATGAAGTAGCAAGCAAGAGCCACAGCTCAATGACCAGCTGCAGAGATTTAGCTGCTAGACCCTGTGCAATTTAGGATGAGAGCCCAGAAAGATGCTCCAGGGAGAAACAGGTCCCTTCTGCTGGTGGGTAAGAGCCAGTCAGATGATCAGAAAGCCACATGCTCCTGCAAAGAAGGCTGCCCAAATAGTGGCTGAGCCACCATTACACTGTCATGACTGTAAAGCCAACTATGGCAGCAGCATGGCAATGTGTGCTGGCCAACTCCTTGGCAGCTCTTTAGTTACCTACCAGCCACAGAGAAAATGGGTTAAAAGAGAAGCGGGGCTACTGCTGACCAGGTCTGGATACTGTTCTGGAGTTCATGCCCAGATTCACTTGGGGTAAACAGTGAAGTCATGTGAAACCTTCATAGCAGTTCTGCACAGGGTTGGGCAAACCCCTTCTGGTTTTGGCTCAAGGAGGCTCCTATTGCCCAAACCTTGCTCTGAGATTTTGTTTCAAATACACATAGGTCCACCAAGCATAACCATGGCCAAGATCAGCCTGGTTGAAAGTCAAATGTTCAGATGGTTTCCACCCCAAATCATAAATCCCACTCTGTCATCTGGAACTGAGTCCATTCTGCTCAAACCTCAGCTTGCAGGGAAAAGCTGACTCCAGTTCACAGAAAGGTTTGCAAATACAGTGTTCTGGGTTTGTAACAAACCCTCCAAAACAAGCAAAATGGCCTTGGCTTTAGGGTTCATCTGGACCTTGTTGCCAGAGTCATGGTGTCATCTAGTGGTGACAGTTTGTATGGGCACACACACGGTACCCATCTCCATTCACAAACATCCCCACAGAGAGTAGTGCAATTGCAGGTCCGGTAATCATCTTCCAAAGTACACCACCTTTTTCAAAGATAGAACAGCTCCACCATTTCAGGAAAAGCCATTTGCACCTTCAGGAGAGTGTTCTGCAAATGCTCCCGAATAAAGTGAAGGGCAAACTTTGCATAACTTCTACACAACTAGAAGACAATTGCCTGGGGAAAGGTCAAGCCACAGTAACTTTGAGGGATAGCAATCAGCAGCAAACTCAGTTGTGAACATGTTTTATATTCAAAAGTAATTTTCAGTACAGAAGTTGCATCTCTTGAAATGTCCCTTTTACCTACACTATAATAATGCTCAAAAATCATAGTAATAGATATAAGAGGAAAAAGGGCTCCAATTTCAATTTGTACTTTGAGAGCTCTCTTGCACAGGCACACATGCCCAGGTCTCAAGAAAGGACAGCTGATTTTTGGGTTCCAAATTTATGTCATACTGAGGGCAAGCTCAAGAACAGCGCAGCTGAAGCAGCTCCCAAAGTCACGGAACATCTTTTGCAAGAGATCAAGTGCCTTAGGTCTCACTTCAAGCACTTCTAAAGGGATTTGACCCACCATATATATTCTGTATGAGAGTTCTGCCAACATGAGCGCCTTCTCCTCAGTGAAGCTAGGAACTGATGTACCTGCTCTTAAACCTAGCCTCGTTTTAATTCAATGAAATTTAAGCTTAGGAGTTTTACCTTTCAGCTAAGACAAAGTAGGAACACAAACATGATTGGTTTTTCAGGCTCAGCTGATGAGTAGGAACAGAGACACCATCAGCGCCTGAGTTCCCATAACCTCAGGCACTGCACTGAGTCACTTGTCCCACAAGCTGATAAGAGCTGCATCTCAAAGGAAAGAAAACTGTTCAAATTGGAAGAAGGATCACAGTGTCAGCAGAGAGGCAAGAAAAAATTGCCAATTTCAGCACTGTCCTGGAAATGAAGTGGGTTTTCAGGTTCCTGAGGTCTGTCTGAGGTTTCATCATGGATCCAGCTCAAGCGCTTCCTTGGCATGTTTGTCTTCTTACCTAGAGCTTAATCCTTCCCTCTGATCTAGTCTTTCTGTCTGCAAGCTAATGAGCTTGAAATTACTGTATATTTATGTGTCCCTCTGAGCTCTGATCTGTGACAAAACCATAGCTACAGCTGGATTTACTTCCTTCTTTATTATCTAGAGTTGCAGCCTAAAGGCCAGACATGATGCTAAAAACAATGACATTCAAATCCCAGTTTACATGTGGGGTAAGAGGGAGAAAGCACTTTTCAGAACCCTGGTTTCTTTTGGGATCTATCCTGAGACACTGAATTTTAAGCCTGGTAACAGCACAGACCAGGGCTATCTTCATGGCAGAGGATTCCACACACCCCAGTCCACCTTGGTCACAGACAGCATAGGGAAGAGTTTTAACTACTACTTACCTGGACTCAAAATGACCACAGGAATTATCCAAAACCAATGAACTCTTTATAGCTGCACCAAAGTGTTTTCTTCCCTTGGATCTGTTTTCTTCCCCCATCCTATCACCTGTGTTCCACTTATTCTATGAAGCTTGAAGACTTCATTGTGCCATCTACCCACTAGGTCTACCATGAAGGTGAAGCCCAAGGCAAGTTTCTCAAAGGTAAGAGAGAATGCTCAGCTACTGTTATGTGTGTCAGGTTTTAATTTTTAGTAAGTACACAAACCTAAAAATAACAGACAACTTACATCAGAGCCGGCATATAGAGTACCTTTCACCCCAGAGCTTTCCAAAACGTGCATGCACAGCAACACAGAAATGTAGCCACCTCTGGAGATGATTACAGCTGCTGCTCATCCAATACAGTGTGATAACAACAAGGAGAGCTACCACGATAAACCTCTGGGGTTTTGGTTAATGCACTATGGATTTCTGCACACTTGCTATACCAGAGGACACCCACATATTTAAAGGCTTCACCTGACACAACAATGCAGAGCCACCAAAACGCATTTCCTTTTTGTCCCTTGGAAGTCAAAAACCTCCCCAGCAGAATATGCTGGAATATACAAACAGCGAGGCTCTTGAGCAATTTCATATCTGATATTCAGGTACTCGCTAGTTCCACCACTCAGTGCGTGCCGTGACAGATACGTCGCAAGTAAAGGTCACGGCAAGGTTTTCCCTGCCAGACTTGCCCGCTTTACAGGAACGGCAGATTTGTGCCTGCTCAGCTGCTCTGTCCTGTGTCCCAGGCATGGTGGCTTGTTTTGGAGTGCCCTCTGCCGCCCAGCCCGTACACCTGCGAGCCTGCAGGGAACGAGACCGGGACAGTGAGCGGGATCTCGGTTAAGGACGGACAGCAGTCAGCGCCATTCAGCTTCACGTGCCCACCAGAGGCCCTCGCTAGAGCCGGGCCCTGAGTTCAGCATCTGGGTATGACTGCCTGAGCGCTAAAGGTCTGCAAAGCACTGCCACCCACCAGGGCTGCAGAGACAATTGATTTTCAGATCAACTCTACCTCAGCTCATCTCTCACTCCTCACAAAGCTCTTGCCCAGTTCTTTCTCATCTGGGATCTGAGGCAGAAAAAGCAGCATATGCCCCTTGCACTGGCACTGCTGGGATTCTTCCTCTGCAGCCAAGGGAGGCAGCTTACTCTTCACTTCCACCCAGCCCAGCTCATCGAAGTGATGGGTTATTCCTGTCTCCAAAGGAAAACAGGAAAGCTGACTAGTCCAAGATCTGGGGGGCCAGGAATCCCTTTGGGGGTCAGCAGGCCTCTGAAAACTGCACAGAAACAGTTTCTATCTAGGTGGTAAGATATCAGGTATTCTAGAAGGTTCTATTAACTTACAACCAGGCAAAATTCTTTGGTCACTCCATCATCCTCACAACTCCAAAAATCCTGACCCTACCCTTACCTCTTTCTATTGAAGCTGATGCAGGCAGCCAAGCCTGGCACCAAGACTGAAATTTCTGACTCCCAATGCCAGAACATAATGTGATTTTCTACTTACCTAGGTTAATACAGTTCTTTCAATAAAGTTCTTTTAAGCACAACACTCTTTAGTGTTAAATCTTAAGATTTATTAGATCACTCACTTATGTCCAATCAGCTACCACACAGGCTCAGCACTGTCCTGCTCAAAAAGTAACTTTGCAGTACGTACAGGATCCTCTGTGCAGTGAGGTTGAGTACTGCAAAGCTGTTTGGTCTGTGCTTCAGAGTCCTGTGAAGTTCTCAGCAAGGGAATGGCTTGCAGGTGTGCATGCCAGGATGCACACATACAGCCTTCACCTCTGTGCTAATAGCAAGCATCTTAAAAAATTTGAGATGTGGCAGTCAAAATGTAATTTGCACTGGGGAAGAAACTACATGAGACTAATATATGATTTTACCTCTTATTTTTGTTATCCAGAGTCAGATTCTTCTGTGAGATACTGCTCCTATACCTCTTCAAGGATGGAATTCCATGACTCGTCCCTTACATCTGGATTGAAGTTACCACTCCACATGTTCACTCCTAATCAATACATACAGCTAGAATTGTCTCCTAGGTTTGCTACATTTCAGACGTTTTCTCCTCTCTGACAGCAAAGCACAATTTATTTTGTCAGGCTTGCCATTGCAGAGCTGGGACTACTTGCTTAAGAACAGACCAAGACAGAATCCTAGCTCTGCCTGTTACCCATGAAGGGTTATTAATTTCAAAAGGTGTACGTGGAGCATCAGAGTATGTAGCAATCTTTGCGTGGGCACTTATTTTTATGACTTCCAATTCCCTTCCCCTTTTGGCTGCCATACTTTCCTTGGGAAGAGATACCTGAACACAGTCAGGTAGGTAACCTCTCCCTTCAGTGAACTGCAAGCCTTTGTTGTTTGACTGTGTGATTACTGTGATTACTTATCTGTGTCACTGTGTCACCCTCCTGTTCTGCTCTCCCCTGTCAGGCAGCAGAGCCACGTGGAATATTTCTCACTGCCACAGTAAGCACTGAGGCTCCCCATGGCTCTGCTGACCCTGGAGAGGTCTGTGTTAGAGTAACATGACTCACAGCAACACTATCACTGCTGTTAGGCCACTGATATTGTACCAGAAATAAACACAAAGCTGTCCTATAAATACAAAGCTTTAGACACAGGGCTGTTGCAGTGGCAAGGGCCCAGCAGAAGCCCAGTTTTTCTAGGGAGGCCGTGCTAGTTACTAAACCAGCTGGTGCCAGGCTGCACATTACCAGAGCTCATCTGCTCTGGCCAGCTAAGTAGCTTATCTAATAATTACACCATGTCACCTTACCAATCTTGCTTCTTTGGGAGTATAACCCCCAAATGCAGAATCCTTACAGAAACAGATGAGGCACCAAAAAACTCAAACAAACCAACCCACAAACTATAGGTAACAGTGTAAGGCAGAGATCCTTTGCATCCTTTGCACATGTCAGTCACAAGGTTTTATCAGAGAGCCTTTATTTAGAAAGGATCCCTTGTGCACATTGTCATGTCAGCAGATTTTAGTCCTTGTTGCACAGAACTAGCAAAACTGCCAGGTCTTAACGAAGCAGCAAAGGCAAAATATTTTTCAAAAAGTCAAAGAATTATTTGTGCTTGAAGCTGTATGTACATTCAGGACAAATTATTTTGTTTACTGCCATGTTTTTTGTTTGTTTGTTTTTGTTGTTGTTTTTGGGGTTTTTTTGTTTTGTTTTGTTTTTTGGTTTTTTTTAGTGGGGTTTGGGGTTTTTTTTCAGTTTTTGATAGCATTCATATGGAAGCAAAGGGAAAGGATGGACATATGACACAAAGGAAAATAAAAGAGAAGTCTCATCCAAACCATTCAGTTGGCCACAATCCCTTCCCCCCTCTCCAACATTTTTCTAAAAAGAACTGTAGCTCCTCTTCCTGTGTTGCCTCATTCCACTGGCTCCTCCACCGAGCTCCCATTCCCTGCCCACATCAGCCCTGATGCTAGGCAGCATGTGCTGGGTGCCTGCAGGGGGTACCGCGACCCTTCGTACCAGCCAGAACATCACACAGGCACGTTGTGCTAACGGAGGTGGATTGCTGAGCTTCAGTCTCTAACACACATAATGAGATTAGCATTTGAATAGTGCTGATCAAGTTACCAGTAGCTCTGAACCCCGGGTCCATCAGATGCAAATGAATCACTATAAATTTTGCTCCTTTCTTAAAGGCTCTTTATATGCATGGCCAATGCAGAAAAAACTGCAGTGGGTATTGGCTCAGGAAGTCTGTCTCTCACCACGACTGGGAGTTTCTGAGAGTGAAGAAACCACAGGAGCATCTTTCCCTAAATTTTAAATATTTTTTAATGAGCAGATTTTCCCCCCTTTTTTGGGGTGTCTTTTCTCCCAAGGCTGTGCGGGCATCAGAACATATTCTGGCATAAAGTTCAGAGACAAAATCCTTCACAATACCTTCATGCAGGTCTTAATTCTATCTGTTTTAATTACCTGAGTAATTTCTGAAAGTCCTGCCAGCCTCCATGTGTCAAGGACATGTCCTTCCCTGGTGGGAGGATGAAGGTAAGTCTGTGGTGTCTGCGACTGCATTGATTCAGTATCTCAGAAACACTTGCAGTATTGGGGGTTGTCTCAGTATTCTCTCTTCCTCAGTCTCCCTGGAGGAAGATACAGTACACAACCCATTTAGGAGGAATCTTCAGGGTACTGCCTTGCATGATTAAATGTAGACAGCCTAATCCCCCCAGTATCTCAGTGGACACTCAATTACAGGGGAGTTTTCTCCCATGTCTGCACTGCAGGAAGGAACCCTGAGGGGAGAGAAGGGGAAGGGAAGAAGGCACAGTCAACTTGAGAAAATGAAATCTGGGGATGTCAGGTGTGCACCTGACACTGCAGTGAGAACAGAAGTCACAGGAGCCTATAATTTCTGCTAACATGGAGATTTAATGCATTCACAACATTCTGCAAGATTCACAGCAGTTCAAAATGATGCATCCATGATATCTCAAATGCAGCCATTTGAGTTTTTAGGACCATACTGCAAACGAGCTTGTTCTTACAGTAACTACACTCAATTGACTTCAGCTGCTTTCATTTCTCTGAACAAACTTGAGAGAAGAAACTAAGACCACATCAGCTCTCCAGACAGCCTGACTGAAGCAAGCAAGCACTGTGAAGAACACTCAAACTCATTCACTTTCTGATACAAAACCCTGGACGGCCTTAATTGTATTCCAGCAAATTCTGGGCATTCTATGCTAGAATACACACAAATTGCTATGTGGTTTGAGATTTGCGACTAGGAGTGACTTTCTGATTACCAGAGCTCCATTTATTATTTCTAATATTATTATTCACCAGCTAATTACTCACTTCTAGCCCTAGATATTTTTAACATGGTACATTTATTTTGAGGTGCAGGAAAGTACATGCACATAAGTACTGACTTGAATTAACAAAATATTAGAACTCCTCACCACCTCCCCTGAGAAGAAGCCTTCACATCTCCTCACTCCACCTGCTCCTCGTTAAAGGAAAGATGTGAGGAAGTTTACCACATTTGTAATGTCAATTAGGCTCCTTTCCTAAGGAACCTAAATAGCTTCAAGTAGCCACAGGCACAGAGCACCAAAATTACTCCATGTCCCAGTTGGTTATATAATAAATCTGAATCAAATCAATAATTAAAGCAGTTCTTGCACGCTACTTCTCCCTGATGAGCCTCCAAACCTTTTCAGAAAGCCAGTGGCACCTCCCCATAATGAGAAAAGGGGCTCACAACCCACTTTGCTGTGAGCCACCCACTGCACAGGCAAGAGACAAGACCCACTTTAACACCCATGGCAAAAGCAGGTGTAAATTTCGAATACAGCCCACAATGGAAAAGGGACAGGCCCTCCACTGCACCACGCACAAGACCCACCCTGAAGGCAGAGCCAAAACACGCTGCCCTGGCTGCCCCCTCTGAGGCTCCCTGAGCTGTGAGCTCAGTGACGCTCCCTTCTCTGCAGGGACCTCCTCAGTCACCCTGGCTCCGGGCTGAGGAGGTCCCCCTGAGCAGCTCCTGCTGCCTGGGTCCCAGGGACACGCCGGGAGACTAAAAGCTGACTTAGTGGTGCTCAGAAATGCACACTCCCAAGGGGAAGGCGTGGGCACAGCCATGTCATCGACCTACCACCCCCTCAAATAGAGACCACTCTGACCTGCCGCAACAGCCCAGCTTCTGAGGAACCCCCGGCCTGGGCAGCTACAGCCCCAAACCATGCCCCTCGGGGTCACAGCTGCCTCCCAGAAGCGTAACCCTCATGCTTCGAGCAACGGAGCTGGACGTTCCTCACACCATAGAGCCCCACCTCAGTGCTGCGCCCACCCCAAGACAGAGCCCCGCCTCAGGGCCGGGCTCACCTCGCGACAAGGCCCCGCCCCAGGGTTGGGTCTCCCTCACGACACCTCCGCCCCTCAGCGCCGAGCCTTCCTCGGGGCGCTGACCCGTGACGCGCTCACCCTTTGTACTTCGGGACCGCGTGTCGCGCCGCCTTCAGCCCTCAGTGCTCGTTCTCCCTCACGGCGCCTCCATCCTTCACGCCTGGGGGCTGTGTTCCCCTCAGCCCTCGGGGCGATACCCCGCGTCGCCCTCGCCCCTCAGGTCCGGCTGTCCCTCAGGACGGGCTGTCCCTCAGGGTGGGATGTCCTTCAGGTCGGGGTGTCCCTCAGGTCCGGCTGTCCCTCAGGGCTGAGGCCGGGCCCCCCGCCCCTCGCGCCGGTGCTCGCGCCCGCCACAGCGGCGGGGGCCGCCAGGGGGCGTGCCGGGGCTCTGCCCAGGCCGGGCACCCCCTTCCTTCCCTGAGGGCACGACTCGGACACTCGGGAAAAGCACCCAAAAGGGAAAAATCCCCCTAAAGAGGGGGAAAAATTCCCTAAAGAGGGGACAGCCCCTGTGTTGAAGAGCCCATGTAGAAGGACAAGGATGTAGACAGGGAAAAAAACCCCAAAAGACCTATGTCCCAGCCCAGGATAGAGGTCCTTAGTCAGAAACACCTTGGTTACCTTGGTCCTACATTCCAGCTATTGCACCAAACATTTATTTTACAAATAAAAAATGTCACTTGAGATGGACAAGCAGCTGAAGAAGAAATTAGATTTCTCTATTAGAAAGAAAGGGCATAATACAATGAACAGTACACAAATGTGCAGAGTGATGTATATACACTAAAAACAGCACAGAGCAAAACATTTGCAACAGACACAAAGTCTAAGGTCTTTTATTATATTTTATAGATTAAATATATCTTCAGTAGAGTCTCTTTTTAAAACACACAAAAGGAAAAAATACATTCTTCATGTACATATGAAATACTGACCATGTAGCAAGGACCATGTACAGTGCAAAATATGAACACAGCTACACAGATATCACCACCTTGGATGATTATCAAGCTTTTTCTACAGTAAAATTGGAACAAGTTAACATTTCTGTTTCCAAAGAGAAATCCATACCCTTCCCTTCCATGGCATTTTGTGCGATTGTGCAGGAAAGGGTTTAATTTACTTTTTAAAGATATTATAAAATCCTTGCATTGCATGAAAAATTATTGAACTCCTCAAGCTTTGCCACTTTCACACATTCACAACTGTAATACAATTTTTATTGTGATTGCAATCCAACTCCAAAAATCCAGGGAAATACAGTAATATACATAACCTGGTACAGAGAAAGGAATGAATCAGAACTGATTGTTGCAATGGTCAGGAAACATGTACCCAACATGTACACACACATACACAGAGGGTGGAAGATAGCGAGGTGTGACAGAGCATCTCCTGTTTGTCACAAGGTTGGAGTGAGGGCACGGGGTTGCACGTTTCACTTCGGCAGTGGATCTTTAGTGTCTAGTAGGGGATGTCATTCTGGTAGTACTGGATCATGTCATATGTTCTACTCCTACAGAAGAAAAGCAAACCAGAGGTAAGGAAAAGTTTAAAAAAATGCTGTGCCCATTGTCAAGAAATATTCATCAGGATCCCACAGAGACAAAACATGGGTGAAGGAAATCAGCTGCTAATCAAAACTAGTCCTCCATTCTTTGAAGGCATTGTGAAGGCCCAGTTACTGTTATGGACAGCACAAAACATCCTGCTCTTGTTTAAACTAGTTTTAAAAAGTATTTCCACACTTCCCAGTGTGGCAGCAGCATCAGCAGCATGGATCCTGTGTTTGGATAAGCCACAAGCATATCACACGGCATTTGCAGTTTGTTTTAGGAGAAGGAAATGCATAATGAATGACTCAAGATCATCAGGGCTGCATGGAGAGAGGATTATGTGGAAATAAAAGTCATCTTAATTAAGGAGAATGCTAATAATGAAATAAAAGTGCAGGGGAAATAACAGCATTAACAGCAGCATCTCTGATGAGTGACTGAGCAAACAAATCTCAGCTTGTTACAGATAACTCAATTATCCATGGGTAGAGCTTATTCAGGTCACATATTAACCATGCCACAGGTAGAAAAGCTCAAGCTTGTCAGAACTAAGCTGGTTCTGGCCATTCACACACCAGTGTCACTGCCTTCACCCCCCAATATTAATCTAAGATTCTGAGCAGGTGCACTAGCAAGCACTGGAACCTCCATTCTATGGGGCTGTATCTGAGCCAGTGAGTGTCTCAAGCTGACCCCATATGGAACTACACAAGAATTTGTATTAGACTTTCCAATATATCCCACAGAGTCTGTATTATCTAGCATAATAAAAACATGCACTAAAGATGTTTAACTTACATTTATTCTTTAGCCTAACCAGCCTTGCTATTTGATTCATCCTAGACTTAAGTCTTCCTTCCCAGCACAAAATGGAGGAGATGCAGCACATTCAGAAACAAAGCTGCTATCCTGCACTATCAACGACTCAAATATTTTTGGCATCTGACTGATAAAATTATACTTTTCAGCTCTGCCCAAATCCTGATGGTCTTCCTTTAGCCATAGGGAGAAGACATGCATAGAAGCCAAACCTGTTGCTGAGGAAACAATTCTGGATGATCTTGATGATGAAAGTTGCAGCCTCCCTTTCAGTCATGTTGGGGCTGAACCTGTGTCTATATGCAAAAAATCACAATCAAATAAGAGAAAATTAGTGAGGTTTCCTTTGAACGTGGTACAAATGTGTCTTTGCACAAGCTCAGCCAGGTGTGATTTCACTTGCTGCAAGCACCTACTTCTTGTGAAACCACTTGGTACAAATGACATAACATGTTAATAAAAAACATTTTCCAGTTCACACATATTGCTGACTTACTTCAACAGCTTGATTGTCTGCCCTCGGAAACAGGGCAGCCCTGTATCCAACATCAGTGTAACCAGTGAGACCACAGCATCCATGTAAGGCCTACAGAAAAAGAGGACAAAAACATCAGAGCATTCAAACTCTTGCAGCCTTAGCCAGTAAAGCAGACAAGCTGAGGAGTTCAATGAGCTGGATAACACCTTTTTCTGTAATTAAATCAACACAGATAATCCTCTTATATTTGCTGGTGAAGCTACACCATTGCTTGCAATCTGTCACTTTAATTAAATGTCACTCCTTTATGCTGGACTGTCAGATACTCAGAATGCTGCAAGATGAAGTCTCAAGAAGGATTATGCAAAGTAATGCTTTAGCAAACAACATTTCTTTGGCATCAGAAAGATGAAGCAGTGCACCAAAACAGTACAAAAGGCTGAAACCAGCAACACCATACAGGAACATACTATCTCTTAATCTTAATTACTCTGGATAATTCTTTGCTACATTAGCCCAGCTTCCCTTCTCCTTCCTGTCCTCTTGCTCGGAACATTTATTATCTACCAGGCTATTACTCTGCTACTTGAGTGACACATTTGCTTTGCCACAAGAACTTTGTCCAGACTGTTCCCCCTCAAGGAACCAAAATTATCTTGATTCCAAGACAGTAGTTTCTTATTGTATTAACAGTGCACTAAATTGTGTGAGGAAATGTGTGAAACATCACATTTATATATTGAATATATAAAATTTTAAAATATAATACATACGGACAGAAGAAACACCACAAAGACAAGCTGTAAAATAGCAGGATTGTTACATTGTTTCAAAGTTTGCAAGACCAGGCTCAGACTCCCTTCAAATCAACATTTGTTATTATTTATCTTCTCATCTGGCTTTGGCCATGCAAGAACTTTCACCTTGAGCAGCTAAGAACATCTTACCTGACTGCCAGATAGCCTCTGACACACATCTCCATAAACCATTTGAATGGTGTTGCCTCCATTTTCCCTCCCATTATCATCACCATCTCATCGGTCAGTTTAATGTCAGGCTCCCAGCCCAGGTTTCCACCAGGTGAGCTTTCAAACATGAATCCAAAATCTGTGCACAAAAGATAAACTGCCTCAGAAGCTTTGTTGGTTAACTGTGTGCTGTTAAAGCTGACAGAAGCAAGAGATGTGGATTGCATGTATTAATGTAAACATTTTAACTCCAGCTGGAAAAAAGCTTTGGTGAAGCGGAAGAATACTGACAAAAGCATCATCACTATGACGTGAGAACAGATGTAAGAATGGTGATATCAAATAAACTGTTGAAATGTAAATATATGTGCAGTTCCAGAAAAGCAAAGCTAAAGCAGAGGTTACAGCCTCACACAACTATGTAAATTTACTTGTCAATTTTAATTAATATCCTTGGCAGTGATGAAAGGAATTCAAAGACACATTTCTATAATTAAACATATACACACACATATCCATGCCTGAGTACATAAACATGTGTCATCCATACATATGTGTGTATATACTTTCCTGAACCTGACAAAACTTTGCAGAGCTAAATTTACACAGAAGCAGCCAACACAAACACACAACCCTTGGCATAAAAACCTTCCATGTATGTTTACAAACAGTGAAATCAGTATACAGATGGATCTCAAAGGGGAAATGGCTTATTGCTTGTTATCAACAATACTTAAGAGCAGAAAGCAAAGGTAATAACTGACATTCAGAGGTGCATATGACTGACCAATATGAATTATGTGTCCCTGTTTGTCCAGCATGATGTTGCCATTGTGCCTATCTTTAATCTGGAGCAGGAACAGGAGCAGACTATAGGCAGCCATACTGCGGATGAAATTATAGCGAGCCTGTACAAACAACAAGTTAAAACAAATCAGAAAAACTTACAGAATTTAATAACTCTCCATCAGGAGATGAGACAGACAAACAAAGCTTTTTTCTTTTTTTTCATTCATGATCAGTTTGAAGCAATGTCCAATGACATTCTCCATACATCTACAGCTGCAATTACTTCTTAGCTAACTCACTAATAGCTAAAAATGGATTATCAGTATCAGGAACTAGATACAGCATTACAGTAGTCATTATGCAATTATTTGTCATTATTTCTTAAAGGTAGAATGTTTCTCAGTTGATATTTTGCTGTGCTTGCCCACTGATATTTTACCTTCTGGAATGCAAGGGTAGACTCATCTCCATATTGCCTCGTAAAATAATCATACATCCCAAAGTCTGTCTGCCTGCCCAGCTGGTCACGGGATGTGCAGTCAGGAATGCACTCAATAACACCACACTGGAGGGGAAGAAGAGAAACAGGTTTATAAAGCATACTCCCAAATATATTTTGTTCATGGCTCTTGGCAGTCATACAGATTCTCTGGGAAGTGTGGGGAAGCCTATAGATCACCAAATACAGAACTTCTAGTTTATTAATTTTAAAAAAGTATATCCTCTCTTTTAGGATTTCCATGCAACTAAGACAAACTCTGTGACTTTCCACTGCTTTGCACAACGTAGTCCCAGAAGTCAAACAACAAACATCTGCAAGCATCAAAATTTCAGAGCCAAAAGTTTTAGAAAAGCAGGAAGCAGAAGAGGAAAGACTCTTTCTATTGCTGGTACTCCAAATATTTGGCATTAGTGATGTGGGCAGTACTTCCTTGTAGCATGGAATTTTTATGCGTGCTAGAAGAAAGAATTTTTGAATTAGGAATTATTTTCTACACTACAGTTAATTGCTCACTTACCCCAGGAGCTGTGGCCACCACTCTATATGGAAACACAAAAAGATCCAAGCCTACCAGCTGAAATATGTTCTTGAAGAGATCGATGATTTGTAAAGCTAACATGTCCTGTCAGACAAGAAAAAAATTGCACAAACATTACAGGGGTCACAGGTCATAAACTTGATTATAAACATGCTCTGAAGAACTCTGAAGTGCACATTAAGTTAAGCAGGTGTGCAGATGTGTGCCTGTGCATGCACTGTGGGGGAAATCAAAAAGGGAACTGATAAATGCTGTGTGAGTGGGCAGCAAGCAACACTGATGATTTAACTGCTGACCTAAGAATGAACTGCCTATCACCCTTTGATAAAAGGGCTACTAATAACTCCAGGGATAATAACCAGCATTCATCTTAATCAATCAAACTTCAGTGTACAAGATCCCATCTTAGGAAGTAAAGCTATATTACCAATAGCTCAATTGAAAAATAAACTCTGTAAAAAATTTTTAAGGCTTGGTAAACCTGTCTTGACAGAATGGCCTTTATTTCCAAATAAGGAAATACCCCAGAATTTCTCCAGGGGTACAACACAGTTCTCCCTCTCAGTCCATACCTAGCAGAGATTACCAAAGTTCCAAAGGAAAATATTTCTATATTAAAATTACTTCCATCTTATGCATTATCACCTACAAATCTGTCTCCTCTAAGTGCAAAGCCCAACAGCTTTGTACCTGTCTGCAGTCATCGCCCACTTTAAAGATTGCTGCCTGCCAGCAGACTTTCTGACTGTCCTCATCCTCTTCTTCACTTTCATCAATGGAGTCCGAGCGACAACGCAGCCCTGCAACAGGAGAACCAAGCAAAACCCAGACATGGATTTAATTAGGAACTTTCTGTCATGACAAGCCCTCTGCACTCAAACCCACAGCATTCCACTGCAGGTGCACCACAGATATTTCTGCCTTACAAGGTAATTATCATAAGATAGTTCCCTTTGTCTACTGGAATTAGAGCATCTCAAACCAGTGCTTGTGATTTACCTGATAAATGCCTGCATGGTGTTGAGCTAGTCAGCTGGAGACTCCCACAAAATGTCTTGTGAGAAAAAATCTGCCAAAACCTGGATTTTGTTACTGTCTAAAAACCCAGAAAAGGCCAGTGATTTCTATTTTAGTCTAAAGTAACTGCTATAATTTCTTCAAAAGCCCTATGTGGCTTGCTTCTTGGGAATTTAAAAACTATTTAAGTTTTCAGCATTTTCTTCTCTCTTCCTTTGATCCAGCTTAATTTCTCAGCTGAACCACAGCAGATAAATAATTTTTCTGTAGTGGTACAGGTCACTAAAATCAGTCAGTTTTAAAGGAATTGCTGACTATTAATTAGTAGTATCAATGATTAAATTGTAGTTACTCACCTTCTTTTTCAAGCTCACTGACTCCACATCGTTTCACTTTGAATTTGGCCAGATAGGGTGCTTTTGCTGCACTAAATTACAGTGGAAACAAAGATGATGATGAGTGCAACTAGCCAAACAAAAATTTATAGAAAAATACTTGAATATCATTAATTAACTTAACTATATATATATATATATATATATATATATGTATATAACAAGAGCATGGTACCTCTGCATAGGAGTTCCTGATTTGTAATCAATATCCAGAACGATTGCTTCAGGATTGCTGGGCAAATAACAGCCTGCAAAACAGCAAACAGCTGAGAACAAATCCACTGGCTTGTGAGACAATGCAAGTTGGACAATAACTGATGTCAGCATCTACAACTTCAGTACATGTTTTGAATTAATGTTAGAGAGCAACTGAGATTACAGTCTGTGAGCCATGCAGGATGTGGGATCCTTTGCATTAGTGAGAGATTCCCAGAAACTAATAAAATACAGTTTTAAACTAATACTGCAGAACCTGTACCACAGAAAGGTACAGAGAGGACATCTCTTACAACAGTCCTGAATTAGTTGTGGCAGCAGCCCCAGTGGGCAGTGCCCTCAGCCACCAACACATGGTGTAAGGTCTGAGACCTGTGAGAGGTCAGGAAAAGCTTTCATCAAACTCCATTTTAAAGAGAAGATCCAGGCTGGGAAAATGCATGTTCAAGATTTAAGAGTACCCTGAGATAATGACATTTCAAGGGAATGCCTGATGGGAGAAAGGGGAGAATTAAAGGAACTGGACATGCTTCATTCTTGAGATAACACAAATTCTCAAAAACACCACATCTTTTTAACAAAGAAGGTGTTAGAAAGCAAAAGAGTTTATTTATCCTTCCTCTTCAGATACACTTCTACTTTTATCCACTATATGCATTATCTAACTTGCTTTTGGGTAAGTTTTGATGCACCATATGGAAATTATTGGATGGACAAAAATATTTGAATTTTTTTCAAGAAAGAAACAATCAAACAAGAACAGCCACCAGCACCAAAACTAAAATCTCTACAAGCCACCACTTGTAGTGATTTCAATATTTGCTTGCAGAAAATAAACAATCATGTTGAATGCAAAAGCCCACTATTTTATATGACTAAATCACATCTTACCAGGCTGCACTTTCACCTCAGACAGAGCACTCAAACAAGCTTTTTTTCTTTCATCTCCTTTAGGGAATGGCCTAGAAAGATGAATTACCTTTTAATTATCTGCATATTATATATTACTCTACACACTAGCCTCAAATTTGTTTCAAACTTACACAAACAGAGCACAATTTCTGAAGTACAATTCTTACTTGATAATGGCTGAAACGTTGGTGATTTTATTAAAGAAATCAAACTCCCGTTGGTAGAATTCCTTGGCTGGGCCAGACAATGAGCCAGTTATCTCTTCCACTAACTGCTCCAGAAGTTCCCCAATGTCAGCTGCATGTGTAAAAAAGGAAGCATCTGTGTCAGAAGCTTATTTCAGAAAATAAAATGATATGGGTGATGGAAATCAGCACCTTTGGATAGTATTCAGAAAAAGGTACTGAGGGAACCAGCACCCTGTCTCTCTTGATAGACTCTATCAGGCACTGATGCAGAATGGGCCCTACCTCTATAAATAAAAGAGAATTTCCCAGCTAAAGGGATTCTTCCTGACAAGCAAGAAGCAGGAAGGAGATTTAGTCTGGACTGGTAACAGGAAAGGAGTCAAGTCAGATTATATTTTCAAGTACTCACGATCTTTTTGATGTCCTTCTTCATCCAGGTAGATATTAGTTTTCATGTTCCAGATGAACTGGTGAGCCAAGAGCTGAGATTTGGAAGCTGCCCACAGGATGTATTCCCTAACGTAACCCATCTGCAACCATATGCAGACCAGTAAGGATCAAAGTTCTACAACTCTCAGACTCAATATTACTGCTTCAATATTACTCAATATAACAGCTATTCTTCAAACCCAGAAAGTGTTAAATGGATGGAAAGAAGACCTCTGCATCCTCTCACTTTGCTAAAAAGCATGAATGACAGTGTATTTTAAAAGGTAGCAAACTGATCTTAAACTGTTTTCAGCTTTGTTACTGACCTATTCTGTTATTTTAATCAGCCTTTCCCTACCTCTAGGCCATTTTCCATCTGTTCTTTTTGGATTTCAAATATCTTTGAGCTCAGAGCATCATCTACTACGTGTACAAAGCACAGTGTAACAGGGACACTGGTCTTGCCTGGCATCACTACGTGCTCCTGTAATACCAGAAATCTACACAGTGTCACAGGGACTGTACAGTTTGGTGGCAAGAACTGCATGTGCTGGCACAGTTCCACTGAAATTCTGGAAAGAAGACACTTATGAAGTTGAAGTGTCCAAGAAAATCCTACTCCTTCCAGCAGCCACATTCCCTTTCCTCTACCTGCAACTACTTTTGTGGTCTATAGGTGTTCCTAGAGGTGTTTGACTGATATTAACAGACAGGTGTCTGATGTTTGTGCTCTTCATTGCAGAGTTCTCAAAGAATAACCACAGTCAGTCACCTACACTATGGGATGGGAATATGTTCACCTGAAAATAAAGCACTGACCAGAGTTCACTGCCTTGCTGGCAGGTAAAATGATCTCACATTAATGAACTCTGAACTTGGTTGTCAAGCTTTACTTTGGCTTCTGCAAGATAAGGCTGAGATCTGATTTCATACATGTGATAGAGCACAAGACATCCTTCTCTGGTTAACTCTACAGCAAAATTATTAAGGGTAATGATTTAACTTCATTAACTGGTGTCTCATGCAGACCTCCAAATACTCTATTCAAAGAGTCCACACCTGGGGTTTCTCATAACAAAATCTCTTTCCTGACAGATAAGCTACATAGCCTTTCTCAAGTTTATGTGGTCATAAAAGAGGTGTATCCAAAGCCAGCCAGCCTCTAGAGACAATAATTTTCCTTCTATGTATTAAATATAGGATAATAATAAGAAGCATTAGATTACGCTTAATTTTTGGTTTATTTACTGCTCTAAATCTAAAAGCTGCATTAAAAATCTGTTTTCTTCACACGCAGTTGATTCATAATCTCACCTTGTCATACCGCAGTGCCTGAACAATCTGTGGAATGTAGAATAAAATAGCATCCTGAAAGAGAAGGGATGACAGGGTTTTACTGTTTTGTTTTAGTAGTCAGAAGGGAAGATGAGTCACATACACAGAGAAAAGCTCCCTTCAGTTAGGTGATAAACAAAATCCCACTGCCTCTTCATTTTAAACTATGTATGCAACTCTCTCAAGTCTAAGTATTATTCTGTTTAGTTACTCCCTTCAAAAAATATAATTAATAATCATGTACTTCACAGTCCTAATAGAAGTCTGACAAGTGCTAAAAACCAGCTTTCTTCTGCCTTAGAAGAAACAACTTTGTCAACAAAAGAAGAGGCAAAAGAGATGATTTGAGAGGGGTAGTGTGAAAAATTCAGCTTAGTTGTCATTTACAACAAAGCTGCAAATACATGAGCCAGGTTTACATGGGACAATCAGCTTCAAGTTTCCATCCCACTCCGTGCACATTCTGCAGTGTGCTATGCTCACTTAGCACATGCCTCTCTGTGGCATTAAATGAAACTTGTGGCCACAGTGACCAGGGCCTTAACTTCCCCGGAGTGCTGAGGCTGTCTTGGAACTCTTCTTACCGGAGGGAAAGATCGCAGGACTTTAACTCCGTACTGGGCTGTCAGAGGATGAGGTGGATACATGCTGGAGAAGTAGGACAGGCCAGTTGGTGGATCTGTGGGTGCCCAGCACAGAACGTGGCTGAGCTCAGGTGCATCAGCATCAATAGTGTGCCAGGTAACCAGGTACTGAAAAAGCAGGTCAGACACATTAGGGGCTTGCAGCACTCACTGATGTGTGGGTACTACACATCAGACAGTGATGCTGTCATCTAGCTCCCTCCAGTAGGGCAAGTGAAATATGGAACATTCTTTTTTTACAAAACTATGGCTGTTTTATCTAATGCATTTTTTTCCATGGAAACCTAGCTGTTGGAATCACCTCAGCTCCCAGAACACCAAATGAAGTTACTAAAAGCACAATCCAGGAGTTCTTGCACAGGGAGAAAGAAGAAAGGATGAGTCATTTTGAAAGGGTCAAAAAAGGTTCCATTTTCCTGCCATCTATTTTACAGATGATGTACAGAACGCAGTTCTGATAAGACTGTCCCTCACAGGACTAAAGTGCTTCACTGCAGATCAGCACAATGAGCCTTCCTCACTTCTAGACTTTGGCCTCTGGATACACAGAAAAGGTTATGATTGAAATAACTCCAGCAGCAGCACTCATCATGGCTTGGTCCAGTGATCTTTTCACTTATTATGCCAAAGGTACAGAAATGGTGGTTGTAGTGGAAGTGATGAGTTTTGAGCCATTTTGTGTACAGTGAGAATACCCAGAAGCAAAATGTACCATTAGCTAACTGGCTACCTCCTCTTACTGATGTGATTGTTCTCTCAGCATCCTATTTCCACAGCTCTTCTGTCATTCTCTTCTACCAGAGATATGAGTAGCACTAGAACATACACTATGGTAAGTCAAGACTGTATTTTCCAATATATCTGAGTGAAATGGGCCTCCTAGGGCCCTGTAACAGTAAAAATATTCACAGGTACCTTTATTGCCTCAGGAACATCACTAACAGCTCCTGGGTCCAACCGGACCAGACGGGTCACTTCTGTTCCAATAGCTTCAGTGTTCTTAAACCTAAGTATTACCAGGGACACAATAGCATTATTAAAAATTTTTGATGGCTTCTTCTACTTATGTGAAGATGAGAACAGCAGAAGGCAGAAAACTATATGCTCAATAAACAAATAGTCCAACTATGAAATAACATACCCCAACATGCTGTGGAAAGGGGATTCTGAAACAACTGGTCCTCATCCAGTGCTTTTTTATAAACCAGTTGTATTTCAGCCCACTTCTACTAGTGGATTCTTGGCTGAAATATTCTCTCTGGGATTCTACAGCAAGCAGTGTACAGAACTCTACTTGGCAAAAACTATCACTGTTGTAAGGGGGAAAGAATTTCCTTTCCCTTCCAGAGCCAACTATGCTAATTCTCCTATAATAGCAAAGTGCAAGCCAATATCTAGCAAAAACACTGCATTCCGAGATACTTTTAGCACTCCTTAAATGCTATGCTTGCTAATGGGCTGAATGCTATTAAAAAACAAACCTGATTTCTTCTGAATCAAACACTGTCTAAGCGCTGGCAAAGAGCAGATGGTAGGAAAGGCAGGTGGACTTCATTAGTGACTGAGCCAAATGAGTCTATTAAGTAATCTAGTTCCTTCTAAAGGTCTCAAACAGTTGTGACAATATGCAAGAGGCTGCAACCAGCAGCAAGTGCTTACTGTAAATACTCAACTTCTAAGGCAGCAGTAATTGCATCAGTTGTTTCTTTTGAAATATCTCACCTGGTAGGCAGCTGCACAGCAAGATAAGGAGAAATGCTCCAAGCCAGATTCACATTATCCTTCCACTGCTTCTCACTAAGACTAATGTATTTAGACCTCCAGTTTGCTACACTGCTCTCTCCAGTTTGATCCAACTCCAGCTCAGGGGAAGACAGTGGATTGTACCATGTGATCAAGCGTTCGATCTCGGTAGCCTGAAGGAAACAGGAAAAATAAAGGGTTTTCTGGAACAAGAAAAACACTCCCAATCTCATACTTTAGTTTATACATCCTGCAACAATAAGAGGGTCTTAGAAATCCATGCAGTCTGCCCATCCTTCTGATGACTCACCAGCAATGAGAGCAGTAACGTCCTGCGCTTCATGTAGTATTTGTGCAGCTGTGTCCCTCTATTTGTCTTCTTGGACATTCCTGAAGAAAAGGATTAAAAAGTTTTCAGTGACTTTTGTTCAGAAGAACGAATACAGAAGAACTGAATAACCACAGGACACCTGTAACTTAGATCAGAGTGGTGGCAGGAAGTCAGCACTTCAGCCACTCTGTGCAGGGGTTCTTTGAATATATGGAGTACAACAGGCTACAGAGATATTATTTTAGCCAGCAGTGTATTCACTTTAGGAACAAGACAGTCTACTAAAAAGAAAGAGCATGTAGCTTTAAAACTGTACAAAAACACAGTCCATGATCTAACACCACTGTGCTGTCCTCAAAAAGCACTAGGGGCATGTTTCCATGAAGCAAAAAATTTCCTTACAGGATTTCAATACAACTTGATCTCTTCCAGTCTTATTTCTCCTGCACAACAGAATTGAACATTCTATCAAAAAACTCAGGTGATTTCAGAACTGTCTGCTTGTTACCAGTGAGATTTTGTCTACCTTAATTTTTCAGAGTTTGGCACTGGTAATTAAATACCCTGCTAGAATATGAGCCTGATGTTTAAGGTAAATATTGACTTCAAATATCAGAACATAAACTAAGCTGTAAAATTGGCTGTAATGAGCTGGATACAATCAAATAAATACCTGATTTTTTAGATATGGTTGACATGCCACTGGACAAAGGATAAGTATTTATCCATCCTTGTGTAGCCTGTTGCCGAGATCCAACATTGATATCCAGGTTGCTCCTGGTGTCTTGATTATCTAAGAACAGAGCAGAGATCTGATGTAGAATCCAAAGAAACCAGACACTTTTAAAATAGCACTTAAAGGAACTCACCAGGTGGCACAAGTTGGCTGGCAGTCAGATACTTCTTATCTGAGAACATCGCTGTCCAAAACTTGATCAATATGCTGATATCCTCACGGAGCCTCTTTTCTCCTTGTGTAGGGAACTTTGAAGGACAACTTGAAGAAATCACACAAATAATGTGATGTTGAATGCATTGGGGTGGGGAGGGAGGGAAACTCCCAGCAGACAAAAACCCTCACCAGCCTAATCGAGTTGTACTTTCTTTTATTCTGATTGAAATCTACAAGGATGAGACCACTACCTTTTATCCTAATGGCTTTATTATGTCTGACTGAAGAGCACAAACTTCCAATTATAACTGAAAATTAAGGCAGTAGTCTGTCAGCATCCCGGATTCATTTGAAAGTTAATATTAGGACTGAGTGACCTCCTCACATTCAGACATTCCTATCAACTAAATTTTCTTTTGTGCCTGTGTCAAATGTTGAAATAATCAGATTCAGTGTGTCTGTATTTTGAAAACAATGAAACTGTATTTCAGCCACACATATATAACAGCAGTTCTTTAAACCTTATAAATCTAGATACAATTTTGAGCATTGAATAAATTTCAAAATAAGAAAAAAAGGAAAAAGAACAGAAACATTCCTGCTTTTTAAATCACACATAAAATCTGAAACTAATACCTAAGCCTCTTTGAGATAATTTATGAACCATACTTAAGCACAAGATAAGTTTCTGTTAAAGTGGGTAAAAAAGGAAAGGAAGAAAAATCACTAGAAGAAGATAAAACCAGCTGCTGCTTTGAAGTGTCACTGAAGGTCCAGGAAAAACACAAACACATTTTCAGTGAGTTGTTTCAAATTAAGGAGTACCTGAAATAATCAAAGGCAGTAGAATAAATCTTTTCTCTCAAAACATTTCGGATAGTTGCATTTGGAACCACGTCAGCATGCAGCAAAGACAAACCCAGGGTCAGCAACCTAATAAGCAAAATAGAGAATGGAAATGTTGGCTCTTCCAAAATGGTAACCAATATACTACCATGCAAACCACAACAGCTTTAAGTGTAGTCTGAGAAGTGTCTGTTTCAAAGCTCTTAGCAACCTGTTCACATTATCATCATTCTGTTTTAAAGCTGTGACTGCTGAACCACAGAAAGTGAAAGCCTTCAAGTCACAAAAGGTGAAAATAACTGATGAAGAAAAGACTAGATTCATTACTAGATCCATGATGTGGGCTATTCATTATATGAAATTTCCTGAAACACCAAAAAATTACTTTCAAGCTGAGGTGATCAATTTCTGCTTTGAAAACAAAGCTTAGACTGCATCACTGCAGGCTTTTAAAGCAATTCTCAGCACTTGAAGCCAAGTCAAACATGTAGTGTTTAGTTGTTTTCTTCCATCTCCCTATAACCTTATTTCTGATTTCTGTGATTCCAGAAGGAAAAACCCAAGAGCACTCACTTGAATCGGGGCCCAATGGCTGCCACGTGCCGGTTCAAGCTGCCTTTTGCCCCCCCGATGTTCAGGGACAGGGACCGCTGGAGCAGGCTGGAGAAGATCTCGATTTGGTCAGAACTGCAGTATTTGGCAATTTCAAACCTCTGCACCAAAAACTGAGAAAAAGAGACAGACATACCATGCCTCCTTCGACCTTTCTGAATTCAAACCCCACCCCCAGACTTCTGTTTCGAACTCCCTTCTCCCCCTCAATGATTATGCTCATCTAAAGAGAGTGTCTCTCCTGGCTGTGAGCACATGACTCCAGTCCTTTCCCAAATCACAGCAACAGGAAATACAGACTGCCACAGATGGGACATTCAGAAAAAATACACACCTCTATCCAGATGTAATGTGGGGTCACCTCTGGTGGACAGGGCCTTGGCTGGCTCTCCTCTGAGGCTGCTAATGGATCTGCCTCTTTCTGCTCTGCAGAAAACAGCCCAACTTTCTGCTCCACTGTCATTTGCCAGGCTCCTGCCATTTCCCGCATGAACTGCAAAAAGGAAGGTGACAGTGCTTTTTGTTTCAAGAGCATCTTCTTATATAGAAAGCACAACCTTTCCCCACAGCACACACAAGAACCTACTACATCAATTAAAATTCACTGCAGTGCTGACAGAGAGGCAGAGACAAGTCTATACATCCCACCTGAAGGAAAATGTTTCTTTCACATACTACATTACAAAAGGAAGAGAGACTTCCCCCAGATTCTCAGCTAGTAACAGAAAGACTTAAGGCAGCAGCAGCCAGGCACTGTTATTTTGCTGAGGAGACTGAACTGTTAGATCAGCCCACACCATCCATCCTCCTGCTCCACTAAAGGTTGCTACCTCCCACACGAGCCCAGCAGGGACAAGCACACGCCAGGTTCCCGTGCCCTGCAGGATATGGTTTAGCCCCTGAGCACACTGAACACACTCTGGCTGATCAAGCACAACATAAAACGTTTTGCTGATCCTGCTCTCAGGAGCAGCATCCTCTGTAGTAAGGGGCCTGAGCAACCAAGGGTGCTTCTCTGTTCTCCTCAACCAGATACAAAGACATTTCCCCAAATACCCAATGGAAAAAAATGAAACTGATGCTTAAGAAGCTAACCACTGAAACCTGCAAGTAAACTCAACTAAGTAAATTCAGATGGATGATTATTTCCAGCAAGTAAAACACGTGGTGCTCCCTGAGCAAAGCAAGAACCAGAGGCAGCTTTCTCAGCTGCATGGACTGTCACTACACCATGCTGAGTTGCTTTATTACTATTACATTGATCCCCATCTCACAAAATACAAGCGGTTTAGCCTGTTACAGATTTAGGACATTTGCAAGCCTATGTTTTTATGCAATGGTGCAATACCAGATACCAGAGGCTGATTAATGAGCAGGGACACTGATTTCTCTTTGTTTCCAAACACCATTCTATAGTTTCTGATAGTATAGAGTCAACTCATGAACAGTTCAGGCATCTCATCAGCAAAGTAAATTCTACAGCTGGGATTCTAACAGGTTTCTTTTGCTGTAATATTCATACTGTCGAGAAAGGTCTGCTTCCCACAGTCCACCTCGTGGGGGTGCTCAGACTTCCAACAATATAGGAACAGAGACTTCCTGGCAGGCTAAAGTGATTAATAGTGTATTTAAACATCCTTGACACAGATTCACAATATCTGTGAATCTCCCAAAATCTTCTCTCTTCCCCGTGGCAGGGGCAGAGAATGAGCAGTTAAATCGCTTCCTACCGGCACTTCTATTCCATTCTTGGCAGCAAGCAGCCACTCCCAGCAAGCAATTGCTGTTTCCATGCCATGTTCATTGAACATTCGCAGGGGTCCCCAACACAGATGATGAAGGAGCTGGGGATCACAGTCTGAAAACAAACATTCACTCAGATTTCTCCAACAGAACAACTGCTTTCCACATCAGCATGAAATTGGTGTACACCATAGGTAATAATCAGTTCCTAATAATAAATAGCTTTTAGTTTAAGGAGGCTTTTCCTCAATATAAGCTTAATTGAAAAAATTCAAAACACAGCTTTGCTGCAAGTTGATGCATACTGGGTTGGTATATGGGTAGTTTTTGTAGTTTATTATTCTTGGCATTCACCATCAGAAAGCAGAACTCCATTTGGTTTTCATTACCTTTGCTGCTTATTAGCAGTGCAGTCAACTTAAACATGGCCTGGGTGTAGGATTCAGTATTGCTTGATTCAAGAGCAGCATTCAGGTCTTTGACCATAAGTTTATTCAGGTCAGATGTTCGTCCTGTGGCATTTGAGAACTGAATCATTCCAGAAACCTGTAAAATTTAGGGGGGTTTTCAACAGAGAACAGTGTTTTTAGGAATCCAGTTAAGCATTGGTCACATGCTGACTAGGGAGCTCCACAAACAGAGGCATCTTTTGTTACTACTTTACCAAACCTTTATCTGCAATCTAATCTTTAGCTTTATCTAATCTTTAGCTTTATCTGCAAGACTAACACTAAAATCATCTGTTTAATAAGCTAGGAAAATTATACTCTTTATCCTGAAGGGATTTAGAGACTGTGTTTCATGCAACATAGACCCATACACCAGTATAGGTTGGAAGGACATCATCCCCTGAGAAGTGATGCCAGAGCTTCTGGACACCCCACATTTATGAGAAATCCTGTACTTACTTCTCCTGCATAACGGTTTCGCAAGTTAAGAGAAGCCATGAAGTTGGAGTAGTCCTTCTTCACACAAGTTGGTCTTTCAGTTAGCTGGGTTGCCTAAGGCCAGACCATAACAAGGTGTTCATACTGTTCATATCAAACCATTTGTCTCTTTATCTTTTTATTCCTTCACACGTTTTAAATTTCCTTATGCTTATAATCGTAGTAGTATCAGAACTGTTACATACAACAGCACCAGGACTGATCAAAATCAAATAAGGAGTATGTGTATTTCTTCCATGGATACAGGATCATAGAATATCCTGAGTTGGAAGGGACCGACAGAGATCACTGAGTCCACCTCCTGGCCCTGCACAGGACAAACCCAACAATCACACCACACTATTGGGACCATTGTCCAAACACCTCTTGAACTCTGTCAGGCTTGGTGCTGTGACCACTTCCCTGGGAGGCCTGTTCCTGTGTCCAGCCATTCTCTGAATGAAGGACCTTTTCCTAATATCCAGCCTTAAACCTCCCCTGACACAGCTTCATGACATTGCCTCCTGTCACTGGTCACCAGAGAGGAGATCAGTGCCTGCCCCTGGTGAGGAAGTTGTAGGCAGCAATGAGGTCTCTCCTCAGCCCTCTAATTTGTCAAGGTCTCTCTGCAGGTGCACAAAGGAACAAACAATACTCACGCCCAGAGTGGTGTTCTGCCTGTTGTAGCCTGCAAAGTGCAAAACACTTTCCGTAGCCATGGCCAGTCCAGTGTGCTGGGACAACCCTGATACCCAGTTCTGGTGTTTGTTTAAGTACTCCTGAAAAAAAAAAAAAAACCAAACCAAACTCCAAAATACTTCATTATCTTCAGAACAAGACAGCTCATAAGCAAGTGCTGCATCACTGAAAACTATGGGAAATTTAATTACAAACAATTGTGACAAAAGACTGTCTCTAGTCATCCCTTATGGGCATTGTTCCCCTGGCAATAAGATTTTCTGAATGTCCTCCTAAATACACAGAGAGTAAGACTCCTTCTGAATTCAAAATTAATATCAAGATGAAATATGAAAAGAAATATCAAAATCAATGCTTGAAGGCTGTGATCTTCTCTTAAAAGAATCACTTCTGATAAAAACCCTTATGAGATTTAGTGTTTTGGACTACACGGAAGAAGGGAAAGTAATTAGTTGTCCTTTCTACACAAGGATAGAATCCCTTGAGGCTCTTTATTTAGGGAAGGAACTATAAACCTCAGGTAGATTTGCAGTGTCCAAGATGTGCAAAAATCAAATTTTCACGGAAGCAGGCCCATTACCTGTAGATGAGATTTTGTAACAGAGGGAGCCCATTTCATTGCCTCCTGCAGAATCATCCCACAACGTGCAGCGAAGTCCTTGACTATACTCTAGAATAAAAAGCATCAACACAATCAGTAAAATACAGGACATTTAACAAGAGGAACTTAAGGGTGTAATAAGTAACATAGGGAGCAAGACTTGTAGCAACAGGACACAGTTAAAATTTTCTGTAACAGTTGAAAGTATCCTTGATTAGAAAAGAACTGTCACACTTTAAGTCATAAAATAGTTAAATTCAGAAAAACATAAATACTATGTCATATCCTATTAGAAAAATCTTACCTAGGGAAGTACTTTTAAAAAATGACCATTCAGAGTAGCTCACTAATTTAACTCCCAGCTATGAAACGAGGCATTATTTCATTCTTTGATAAATCAAGGAGGGCCACCCACCTCTCTGGCTTCATGCGTGTCAGGGACTGTTATTCTGTAGGGAGCATCAGGAATGTCATAGTATGGTTGGTCCTTGTGAATGTCCTAAACAGCAACAATTATCAACTCTCAGTAAGACAAAATTCATCATCACCTGACATTAACACTGCAAGTAGCAAACAAGAAGCCTGATTACCAAACCTTTTTTGCTGACATTTCCTCTCAATCTGAACATCTCTAAAATAAACTGTTTGTATTCCAGTTTGCTTTTTAGAATAAATAATTTCAAAAATCCAAAGCACTTGCCTCAACATTTAGCACCAAAAAAAAATTCTATAAAGGATTTCCATCTTTAAAAATTCTAGTATGTAACAGATTCAAGAAATATGTATACACATACACAGACTGGAGAGAATACAATCTGATAACCATAATTCACAGAAGACCCAACAAACCACAAACCAGAAAAACACCACTGAAATTTTATTTCAAATGAGACATTTCAACAATTATAAACCACATCTGACAACAACTTTTTAGCACTAGTTTTACTACTTATGAAATAGGGCTGCAAAGATAATTCTTGCTTCACAGAATTTAAACTTAAGATTTTATCAATCTTAGTAAAAGGGAAACCAAATCACAAACTCAATTAAGTATCAAATAAATGCAGAACAAAGCAAAAAAAAAAGTTCTAGGAAAGAAAAGCACTTACTGCACTAAGAGACAGAGACAATGTCTGCAGAATATCTAGCATAGTCTTCAGCACAGTTCCACTCCACAGCAAGTGAGGAAATCTAGAGCAAGACAGAATGCAGAAATACAATAACCATGGAGAGCTGAGGAAGGCCATTATTTTATCAAGGGAGCTGCTCAAAGAGCCAGCTTTATACATCCCTAGGTAAGCTCATACTCAAAAGAAGCCACAGAGCCTGCCATGGCTCACAACAGCCTGGCTCTATCCAGGGCCAAAAGCTGAGGATAGCTATTGCACAGGAGTTGATATTGCATTTCTATCATGGGCACTTTGCTTTGCTGCACCCATGGGAATACTAAGCAGACACACATTTTAACCAGGGGTTTCTGAGATGTAATTTTTCAAAGAGACGTTTCAGCAGAAGTAGCAGCCAAGAAATCCACTTGACCAGTGTCACCAAGTGCCTAAGCAACCACTAAACAGTCATTGTGAAAAGCATGAAATTTATACTCACTTGTCTACCAGTCCAGATAAGTATTTGTCTGCAACTCTCCTGATCCTCTTGTGAATGTGGTTGAAATTCACCAGCAAGAATTGAGCATGTCTCTCCAGCTCTTCTTCATTCTCCTTAGTTTTAGGCTAAAAAACATGCCAAAGAGAAGTATGAAGCTCCTAAAGGAACAGACAAACTCACTTTCATAAACTGAAATGAGAACATTTATACAAATTCAAAATTTTAGTTTCCAGGTAACCTACTTTATCAGCCATCATTGTCAGGAAAGCTTCAAACACTTTATCAGCAACAGCTATCACACACTGCATCATGCCTGAGAAATGGAGAGAAGTGACAGGTTTCATTGTCAAAATTATATTTGTTTTATAAACCAGGCTTAACAGTTAAAAAGTGTTTATGTTTACTCAGCCAATATTGAACTTGTTTCAAAACAAAACCAGTGTTCTTGGCAAGAATAAAGCAGCAGCAATCTGGTGAACATGATTCATTTTGTTATATAGCTGCTTGATTTATTTCTGCTTTGCATGCCTGGAGATAATTTCCTCATACCTCAAGTTGAAAGGAAACCTAGACAGGTAAATCTTACCAGATTTGTCTTTCTGAATTGCTTTATCTTCAAAATAGCAAAACATGACTTGGAAGCGATCTTGGTCGGTTGAACGCAGCACCCTAGGGAAGGAGAGTTCTGTAAGTTGGCATGTTTGGGGTTTTTTTTATTTGTTTCAGGTTTTGTTTATTTTAGATTTTATTTGTTTCAGGAACTTACTGATGGTTTTGTTTTAGGGTTTTTTTTCTGTTTCATAAGTGAAAAAACTAAATACAGATAAACACAAACCTCATATACTCCAGGCGGTAAACAGAAAGGAGATAGGTAGACATGGCAAAATCCAACTTATTGATCAACGCTGACACTTCTGGAGGAGGATCCAAGAGATTGATTATGGTGCTCCGTAATTCATTTAATTCAGCCTAGAGATGAATACATGAAGCTATCTGAAGTGGGAGTCCTGTATCAGTTTTTGTCCTCAAACATTTATTCACCAATTTGTTAACATTTCAGCCTTCACAAACAATCTGTCAGGATGCTTCTGCCTACAGACTCAGACCAACCTTCCCTGACTCAGCAAGTCACAATGCTTCAAATACAGAACAGAATTAAATCTGGAATCAAGCTTCTGGCAGAAATAATTGATAATTCCCATGCAGTTATACCAATGAAGAAATACAATTCCTACACTAAATGCATGCAAGTTCAACCAACATCAGCACTGTCCAGCTCCTGAAACTTCATGGACTTGTGCCAGTCTTTGGTGTCACAGAACTATGTATCTAGGCACAATGCAGATTTCTGTATTATTTGGGAGCCAAAGAGATTTCCAAGCCAAAAAGAGCCCTTGGGAAAAATCTGTCCTGCAAAATCTATCCTACAAATTCTAGGGAGAGAGAAGAATACCAGTATCAAGCCAGAGCAAACTTAACATTTCTTTGAAAGTCTGAATGTGTTGTTTCCTTTCAACTTTGTTGATTTTCTTTTTTTAATCAGTGCAAGTTTTGTCAGGTACAAGATGGATGAAAAAGCACTAAGAGGCTTCCATCTCCACAAAGACTTGGTTTCTTCACCTAATCAAGGTGGTGTAGCTACTACCCTAAACACTTGTACTAACACTCCATAAAATTGACCCCAAGTCACTTGTGCACCCTGATGTCAGAAGAATAGTGTAAAATAGCTGTTTTTCACTAATACAAGGCAGGTTGAAGAGGTGTGCTATTTCAATATATCACAGGTACCATGTCATTTAACACTGGCAGACATTATGAAAGGAGATAATAGAAGAAATGAATTCCTACAGAAGTCACGGTGTCATTCTTCATGGCAGAATTGTACTGCAGAACAGATCGGAGTGGCTCTTTGCTGGGAAATGTGAGTAATGGAGACTTGGTGGCAATTTCACACACACCTTCATACCATTCTTCTGGCCAAAGACCTGGAACAGAAGTACAAAAATGAAGGTGGAATGAGGGATTAAAAAAAAAATCAAGTTTCACAAAGTTACCTGCATTACCAAGCTTTGCACAACTTCTAGGGCAGATTTTTCATGCTCTTAAGCACAGACACTCAACACACATGATCCATGTTCCAAACTTATTAAGTACATTTAGGTGAAGTTTCTATTTAATTACCATTGTACCCCATGTGTCTTATCTTCCATTTCAGGAATCTGGCTATCAAAACTCATAACTAAGGCTACTAAGAATAAAACTAAGTACAAGTTGTACTGTGCTGAATCTGACAACTAAACTGCAAAGATTTAAAGAAATTCCACCAGAGAACTGTCACGTCAGCTGTTTGCTTTGAAGTGTCTATATGCCTGTAATTTTTCCTCCAGCTACTGGGAATGGTTTGCAGAGAGTTGTATTTAGATTCATCCTAAGTTTAAATGTGAGCAGCAGTGTTGTCCCCTTAGAATGCAGAGTACCTGATCCTTCCACAGCAAATCCCATCAGCACCGAATACAACCAGAAATCGCGGAACAGCTTCTGCAGCCTGGGCTTGGCCTCCTTGATGGGTGGCAAGCGTCTAGTGAGCTACCAAAGAAATAAAATTTAACATTAGAAAATGGTGGGAGTTAGAATAAATTAATTCCACACTAAGGAATCAATTAATGTACCTTCTTTACTATGATTTTCAAAGGCAATATTCTTTGTCACCTATGAAAACTAGGATTATGTTGCTATTGTTATATTGTAGGAATTAAGTTCTTTTTGCAGAGCTGAAAGGCTAACTTTGAGATGCCAGAAGTAAGAATTTCCTTTGTTTTACACAGGAATAACACCATGCTGATACAGTAACCTCTGAGGGGAATACATAATATTAGTACACTATCCACTGCAGGGAGGAAAGGCCACATGGTCCTTTAAACTGTGCTGAAGACAATGCCATGCAGCTTTGTTTCAGTGTAAAGAAACTCCAAACTAAATAAATATTAGTCAAAACCACTTCTGGTTGCTATTTTTTATCAGCTTTGTGGAAATACATTGAGGCACCAATTGGGGATCTTTCATTGTTTGCACCCACGCACAGAATGACATCAGTTCCGAAGAATTTACTATCTAAACAAGCAAGTAAAAGAGCATTATTTTCAACACATCTATTAAAATTCTCTGATACTTTTTGCACAAACAGCTGCTACCATGGGAGGAGCAGTATATTCTCTCTGCCAACACAATATACAATTTTAGATAAATTTATATAACAAAGATCATAACGTGTTATCATAAAAAGAGTTAAAGCACAGGCAGTGTATAAAAAGTAAAAGAAATTGTCCATTAAACCACAAGCTTTATTCATATTACTGCATATTACTACTGTAAACTTTATTAACAAAATGTTACATTCTAATCTAGCTTGAAGAAGTTTTCTCTAACCACAATAATTCTCTCAAGATATGAGTGCCAGCAGTACTTCAGTGAAACTTTACATAAAGCCAACTTCAGATGCATTTGTAAATCATGAGGGAGATTAGTCATTCAAAAAGGAAAAGCATGAAAAAATCTCTCTATTATAATAAAATCAGTCTGAGTTTAAGCTGGTGAACAGCACTATGGTAAAAAGCTGTTTGTGCAGTGGAAATCTTTGCACCAATACAACACCAGTTGAAGAAACCCCACCACAATCACAGAGGCCTCAAACACATTTGCACTAAGATGCTCTCCCGTCCCCCATTTCAGCAGAAAACAGCAGCTACATGGCTTTTCCTGTCATTAACAGTCAAGTTTATGTGCATGCTTGACTTTGAAACTTTACATACACACCAATTTTTGCTCAAAGACCTTCCTCAAAAGGGAACAAGTACCTGCAAAGCTATAAAAGTAGTTCAACAAACAACAGAGAATTCAGCAGAGATCACTAGGCAAGGGAGGGATTTTGGCTGACGAAGTAAGTTTAGCAGTGTTTGGTTTAGAGAATGTTTACTTTGGGAGATACACAAAAAAGCAGCGTCAAAGTTCAGATTTAAACCCTGCTGTTCCCTTTACTTGAGCTTTTCAACACATCCTTCCCGTACAGTGGCTTAAAGGTAAGCTTCATTTAACTCTTCTGTTATTTTGGGTAGATCTCACCAAAGACATATATATTGCAGAGATGTTTTGCCTGTGTAAGTGCAGCTGAGCAATTACTGAAGTTTGGTGAAGATGAGAATGTAAAGCTGCGAATACAGACAGCAAATTCTGCTGTGCCAAGAGTAGAAAATGTTTATCAATGGTTACTGGACAGAGTATCTCAGCCCTAAGGGCCTGACTTCTGGGGGCGGGGAAAAAACAAATGAATTTATGGAGAAACAATAAGAAAAAGACTGACTCGAGATGCTCAGTCACAGTGTAAAAGAAATTCATAAGCATCTTATTTGGATACTTTCGGATACTTTCTGCAAAACAATGTATTCTTTTATATGGGAGGATCACCTTAAATGGTTTTAGGATTTAAAGCAAATTAGTCTGGAGGAGAGTTTCAAAAACTAATCTGTCAGCTCAGTTATTTCAATCCTGTTACAAAATGTTTGAAAATATTTTCCTTCGAGGTTTTATTCACTGATATACAGGTCAGTGAACAGGTACAGGTATGTGAACCTTTACACTTTACACAACAGCTCTCTTTCCTAATTGAAAAAGCATTTTAATCAACACCTTAGTAAGATTTTTGTTTTAACTGTATTCAGTATTTTGTCCTGTATTATACTGTAAATAACTGCCTTTTTACTCTAGAAGTGTATCAATTGAGATTAACTTTATAAATTTGTGAAATAACTTTATAGTTAAGTCTGAGCAAAACGCCAGGCCTGGCATTCAGACACCCACTCAGTTTCAGCTGACAGATCTATTGAACACCTACATTTTGATCTCTGACTGTTGCAGGAGGCCATTACACTTTTTCATATATTTTTAAGATCACTTTAATTACTGCACCCAATATTATGGTGAAAAGTCTCTCAGACCTAATTCTTGGTGGAGGATTTTACTGAGTAAGTCTGATGGATTCTCTTAAAATATATACTGAAGGAAATTCTTGATTTTAAAAATAATTTTAAAATGCAACCCTCAGTAGATGACAAGATTGATTAAGTTTCCCTTAGAAAAATGCAGGTTCTACTTCAATGTATTCTCAAACAAAAAAGGTGAGGTTACAAATCTAGAACTGGGATCACAGAAACCCTAGAGAAATAAAGTTCTGAAGGGAGCCCACAGAGACTTCACATCACAAAGAAAACAGAGAGCACTACGAGTTCTGCAGTGCTACACAAAAGTGAAACAAAACATAACTAAGCCAAAAGCAGAATCAAGCCAATCCATTACAAAAGTGGCAGATGAGGACAGAGAGCTGCAGAAAGGGTGCACAGACATTGAGTAACACGCCCGAGTAAGGCCATGAGCAGGCCAGGACAGACGTTTATGCCCAACACTCCCCCCACTGCAGTCCCACTAATGGCACTCAGTGCAAATGCACATCTTCCTGCATGCCTAGATCGCCCTTATTCACCAGATTGCTGCCTTGCTTTTCCAAAATACTCCCACAAAACTTCAATTTTTGTTGTAGCTACAGGATGTTTGTTTTTCAAATTTTTCAGTACATCTCAGCCTTCTGGTATGTTTCTGCAGGGGATTGGATCAGGAGTCCCTGTTCTTCCTACCAAGCTCAAATCTTCAAACTTAACTTTGCATTGTATTTTCAGCACACACTACTCATACAGTTAGTGCACAGTTTAAGTGTAACAGTTTAAAATAAAGAGTCCCACGTATTCTGGGTAATGAGTTTGCAACTGTTGAAATATGCCAGTAATGACTATTTGTATGGGAGGAGGTCAACCAATTCTTTGGCAGGCTGGAGGCATTGTGTAAGCAAAACCACTTATCAGTTAAACAGACTTACCCATCTAATTGACATCTGTTCCACTAAAATACAGTGCTGTCGAATGGGGTAACTATAGATCTTCTGCTGCGACAGAAATCAGCATGAACCTAAAATTAGGGAATAGATAACTAAAATTCAATTACCCTTGACTCTCTCAATTGTGTTATGCTGTCTTCCAGGCTGCCACCTGTCAGAATGAAATTCCTATTTCAATTGCTTGCCCTTGCTCTCATCATAACCTCCACATTTTGTGGAGTCAAGGACGTCACTGAGCATTTTGAAAGCCTTAAAGGTGCACAGCCACACGAAAACGGGACTTACATGCCAAACCTACCACTCGAGTTCCACAGAGAAAACACCATCACTAATGATTTGATTCCTGAAGAGGAGGAGGAAGAGGACTACCTAGACTTTGACAAGATACTGAGTGAAGATGACTACAGTGATGTTATTGATGCTGCCCCACACATGGTTTCTGAAGTTCAACAAGGAAATATTCTGGAACTATTCCAAGGCAAAACCAGAATCCAGCGCCTCAATATCCTCAATGCAAACTTTGGCTTCAACCTTTACCGCAGCGTGGCAGACAAGGCTAGCTCCTCAGACAATATTATCATGGCTCCTGTTGGTATTTCTACTGCAATGGCTATGATTTCCCTGGGTCTGAAGGATCAAACCCAGCAGGAAGTGTTATCTGTTCTTGGCTTTCAAGACTTCATTAATGCCAGCAGCAAATACGAGCTCATGACCGTTCACAACCTCTTCCGCAAACTCACCCATCGGCTCTTCAGGCGCAACTTTGGCTACACACTGAGGTCTGTCAATGACCTTTATATCCATAAAGACTTTTCTATTCTCAATGATTTCAAAACCAATATGAAAACATACTACTTTGCTGATGCCCAACCAGCTGATTTCTCAGATCCCAGCTTCATAGCCAAAACCAACGAACGCATCTTGAAGCTGACCAAGGGATTAATAAAGGAAGCTCTTGTGAATATAAACCCTACAACACTGATGATGATTCTTAATTGTCTTTACTTTAAAGGTAAGACTCTATTATTTCAATCTTAGTGATGGATTTGGTCAGTTTGCAATGCACTGCCATATGTCATTAGAAATCCCAGACAGAACTTAAGTCTAATGCCCACAAAAAAACCCTACTGACTCCCTCATTAGGCATCTGTATTATCAGCCCATTTTTGCCTGTTTCTGTAGCACAACAATACCCTGAAGTTAGTGGGTATTGCATACATACAGCAAATGCTTACTACTTCCAAAACCTCAATGACTCACAGTGAGACAGAAAAACATATGAATGCAGAATAGCCCCAGAAAGCATAAGCTTTGTACAAGTATCAGATGGGGAGGTATAGATGCATATGCAAGTCATTAGTCACATTCAGTCTTGGTGTCACTGAAGTACTACAGGTTGATTTCAGTTAAAGCACTTAACATTTCTGAAGTATTCAGGACTCATACAAATGACTACAAAGAATTTCAGTTTGAAGGAAGCAATTTTTTCATATGACCAGAGCATGATCCTTGTCAACAAGTCCATACAGGGGACCTAAGAGAATAACCAAAACACTGCTCTTCTACAACTAAAACAAACACATTCACTACACGGAATATCTCAGTTAATTCAGCATGAATGGTCTGCTGATATGGGCTACTTCATGTACTTCATACTTCCCATATTAGTGAAGGCTGAACAGTTAAAGAGGCTTGAAGTAAAGACTCTACAATATATTCTTATTATAGACCCTTATTTTTAATGTCTTTACATTTAAACTAAGAGCCTGTAGTGAGATTTTCAAGATAAGTTATCTGCCTCATGTTGAAAGGTTGTTAGTTTTTCAACAAATTTTTAAAATTATATTAAATGAGCAAGACGTGGGAGGTGACAATGAAAGAAGAACTGAGGATAAAAGGAAATCTGTTACTGACGGTTTAAGATGAAAATCAGGTGACTTAAAACACGAGTAAGGAAAGACAAATTAGTCCAAAAGGGTAATGGTGTTTGCAAGTACAACACACTTCTTTCCATAATCCATAAAGGAGTTTATTTTTCCCCAGTTATGTCCCTGCTTCCATGAAACAAAGCCCGCTCTTACACCTGCCATTTCAGCAGGTTATAGAAGCAACATTCCTATAAATGTACCTTTTCCCAAGGTACTTTTCACTTGCAAGGAATTGCTTCCTTGGATAATGCCACTTACCCCTAAAAGAATCCAAAGCAATCATTAGCATAAAATCCAGTAATCTCCTATTCTCAGGTACCATCCAACAGGCACTCACTTGTATCTTTGACTACATCCCTGATGATCATATCATACTAAATACAGGTCTTTATTGCCTGTTAAACCATCCTAAGAAAAGGACTATACAAAGTGAAACAGATACCAGATACTTTTTTTTTTTTTCCATAATTTGGTGAAATTTGAAATACCCTTTTGTTTCACCCTGAAATTATTAAATACTTGTGCCATCTCAAAATAACAAAACCACCACAAAAATAGACAGCTATGGTATTGGAACTCTTGAGTCATCAAGATCAAAAAGACTTCAGGGTTTTTCTTCTGCCCCGGAAGTCCTCTTAGTCCATATTACCTTGGTGCCATCTGCTGAAGGCTGTAATTTCTAACCCTCAAAACAATGATCAATTCTCTATTGCTCTCATTCTTTTGTCATACAGTGACAGTTTCCTGGGAATTCTACTTTGAGTGGAACTGAACATTTTAAGAGCAAGTTCTGCTCCTAGGTTTCTTAGTTTCCCCACTACTCATTCTAACATGCCAATATTATTGTCCATATCTTTCCATTTGCACTGTTTGTGAAAATCTCTGTTAAGCCCTCAGAACTAAGAAACCTGTAAGCATTTGCAGCTATACAGAAATGCTCAGTACAAGTGAGACTGAGTAGTGGGATACTTGACAAACACTGTGAGGATTCAACCATCTTTTATATTAAAGACCATGAAGAAACTATTGGAAACTATTTATGTTGGTAAGGAGCACGTTTTATCCTGTACAGATGTCCAGCCTACCCCCCATTCTGCACAGCGCTGAGTAATCATTTATGAGCTTCCTATCAAGTAGGATCCAGTCATTTTAGCCATGGCAGTTTTGGTAACTGACAAATGTTGACAGGTCCAAAATGACCTGATTCTTTTCTGAGACGCCAGCCACAAATGCAAAAGAGGAGACACTCAATGGAGACAACATCTGCCACCACAGATGAATCCAAAAGACATCATGGGGGAAGATTCAAAACAGAAAGTTAAAGAAGTCAAAGTGCCAGCTGGTTTCAGCTGGCCACACAGCTCCTGCTGGAGATCACTATTCCATCCCAAGGCAAACACATTTGCAAAACTGAACCCAAGAAAAATTTTTCCCTGCTCCTCTCTTTCACTAGGAAGAGCTGATTATGTCTCCCACCTCTCAGTGGATGGCAGAGCTGCTGAAGCTCCCCTAGCCCACAGCACCCCCATGATAGTGGCCAGCTGGAGTCCTTCATCTGTGAATTCTGCTCTCTGAAAAGCAGCCAGATATTGGGTTTTCCTTGGAAGTGAGACTACTTGTTTGGGAATAGCATCATCCATTTTTTACCCCATACCTTTCAGACTATTAACCACAGTCTGATCACTTCTCAAACTAGTCCCCATGAGCCTGACATGTACAGGAACTATTAGAATGAAAGTTGGACTTAAGGCTTTTCTTTTCTTATTCACAGTAAACTGGCGAAGTCAGACTAAGGAACCAATTAAGGTTATATTGTATATCTCCACACAGTCACAGTCACATTGCTCACATACTTGCTTGCGATGATGACCTAAATTCCTGAGTTTTTACAGGAAATACTGGTAACCCTACTTCCACTACAGTCTTCCTGCTTTGTCTGCCCCTTAAGAAATGATGTTTATTCCAGAGCCACAGTTCTGTAAAAAAACCAATAGAACACTGCATTTAAAAAGCCTTCTTTCAAACAATTAATAAATATTTCTGGTATCCAGAGTATCTCCACATAAAAAGCCTCAAACTCTGATGGCAAAACTTTCTGGGCTGCAAAATGTGTTGGACTGCATTATTTGGGCATAAACTTGTCAGATTTCAGCACATCTACAGGAGCCTGTTATCCCATCAAACTAGACCATAGAATTAAGCAGTCAACACCCCAACTTTTCTGGTTAAGACAGAAAATAAACCATTCTAAATAGACTAAGGTAACATAATGGTTTCAGCATAGCATCTTTTACAACCTTGTGGAAAATGAATCCAGCCCTTGCTTAGCTTGATACACCGCTAATATTCTCCAAAGGGACTCAAGTATCACACCACTCAGAAAATACAGCTGGGTCAGCTGTTCTGCTAGAGGCAAACCCTAAAAAATACTTTGCATCTCTTTAAATTTCTAAGTTCCTCACAGGGAAAAATAATGCACACCAACCAAACTCTTGTTTCTGGTTTGTGTTAACCTGCTTTTCTAATTCAGAACACTCAAATCAGACAAATGTTAAGTTAGAAAGCCAGGAATTTTGATGTCACTTTAAAACTTGTCTTCTAATTCAGGCTTCACTGAAATCAACAATCTCCCATAGTAAATCCCATTCCAGCTGACTTAAGGCATGTTTAAATCTATTCTGGGAACGTTTCATTAAACAGCCACCTTGGGGTTTTATCTGTCTTCTGCCTTGTATGAACAGGAACTTGGGAGAATAAGTTTCCAGTGGAAATGACCACGAAGCGGAGTTTCCGGCTCAACGAGAAGCAGACGGTGAAGGTGCCGATGATGCAGACCAAGGGCACCTTCCTGGCTGCTGCTGACCCCGAGCTGGACTGCAGCATCATCCAGCTGCCCTTCGTGGGCAACATCAGCATGCTCGTGGTGCTCCCACACAAACTGGCTGGCATGAAAGCCCTCGAAAAGCAGATCACACCTCAAGTGGTAGAAAAGTGGCAGAAGAGCATGACAAACAGGTATCTGCTGAAAAACACATCTTGGTAAAGTCTTAATGTATTTTCTTGATAAGACTGATGAGGGTAAGTAAAGCATGCAGAGGATAATATAATTTGATAAAAAATATAAAACAAAACCTCCAAAAAATGGATTTATTGAATTAAAAATCAGGACCAGTGATCTCTCAAAATTTAAATACTGGCAAGAAATCAAGGATGATTGAAGTAGAAAATTGTAATGAAGTTTCAAAATTATTCCAATTGAGTATTTAATGATGTAGATTTAAAGAAAATGTTCTTACTGATAAAGTTTACAATGAGAGGGAAAAACAGTGAAAATAACATTATTCTGAACCAATAATCTTGCTAACATTGGCCTATGTTCTGTTCAGCACTGAGTATTTCAAAGAGCTGTGTGTAAAGGAACACATTCCATAATCAAAGGACATCATAATTATGGGAGAGGAAAAATAATAAAGCCTCCCTTGAGAAAGATGACAGGTTAGGTATATCTGTCTTCAGACTTGATAAAAGGAGATTATGTGATGTGCTGTCCAGGAATTCAACCTATTTCTGTTGTACACAATAAGTGACAAATCTCCAGTTCAGTACTTCAGAAAATCTGACAGGTCGACACTTATTACAAGCATGCACTGAACTGCTCACATACCTTATACACATAAATAATGCAAATCATTATAACTGAAGTATCAAATTGACAAACCAACAGTTTTCATAGGGGAATTAATTTGATAAAGCATAGTTTTAAAAGTCATGATGCTCAAGTTTTGAAAGCAAAAGTAGAGTCCTGTATATCTGTGTCCTGCTTGCTGAAGACAGCAAAAAATCCAAACCACCACAGGTCTGTAGAGCAAAGGAGTCATGCACATACATATCTGCGCAATGATTTTTCCTTTTTGTGCTTATTTTTACTAGAACAAGAGAAGTGGTTCTGCCTAAATTTAAGCTGGAGAAGACTTATAACTTGATTGATTATCTGAGATCCATGGGAATAGAAGAACTGTTCAATGGAAAAGGCGACTACTCTGGTATATCAGATGAGAAGGTCACCATTGACAGGGTATTTACTCCTCATTTCACCTCCTCACTGATTAAACTCTATCACCCACTAACATGGCAGCTCAGTAATAATATTACACAGTAAGCTAAAACAATATTTTTTCCTCATCGCGCCTGGAGGACATAGGGAGGGTTGTGGGTTTGTCCTTGTCTATTCACATAATGAGGCACATGTTTAATCAGATGCAAAGGCACTAAGGGTGTTGTGGTCAGTCAAGAACAGGCTTCTCCACAGAACAAACTCCAAAGGTTTTTGGTGCTGTGTAGGGTGACCAGCAAGGGTGTGGGATACGGAGCAGAGAAGGATGTGAGCACTTCCACGTACTTAGGAGAGCCTCAATTTCTCTCATTTGTTTTCCTGTTCTGTTTGTCTAAACAGTTCAATCACCAAGGCACAATCACAGTGAATGAGGAGGGCACAGAGGCTGCAGCAATAACCACTGTGGGGTTCATGCCTCTCTCCACTCAGATCCGCTTTGTTGTGGACCGCCCATTTCTGTTCCTGATCTACGAGCACCGCACCAGCTGCCTTCTGTTCATGGGCAGAGTTGCCAACCCAGCCACATCTTAAAAGCAGAGAAGACCCTCCAACACTCTGTTACACATGGGCTGCATAATGATATGTTAAAATACCAGTATCATAAAGGAAAATTTACTTTCGTATTAGCCAATACAAAAGTCACTGGTATAAAAAGAAAACATATTATCTACAGGTAGTTTCTCATGAATGGACTCACAGCAGCAGATAATTTGTCTGCAATTAGTGCCATGTACTGATACAAGTCTATTACTAGCAAAAAAAAGAAAAATCACAAAGTACCTTACACTTTGTGTTTTGCAACAGTGTATACAATGTAATCAATAAAGTATTTAGACTATCTGGAGTCTTGAAATCTAGCTCTAGATTTGTGCTAGGATGTCTGTTTATAAATAGGACTAAGGAAATCCTGAATACCTGACCAGCCATAGACACCTAAGTCTCTCCTGGGCATTTTACACAATCCAACTTGAAACAGATCAAATGTTTCCATTCTTTCTTTTGCTTACATCATTTAATGTTCAGTTAATACACACAACGTGTAATAACATTCAGACTGATGCACACAATGAGCCTCATGGACCAGTGTATCAAGTATGAGGAGACAGAAATGTCTTGGAGGAATGAAATGCTAAGGTACCAACTACTTTTCCCTGATCTAACTTGTATTGCTTCAATACTTCCTCTGATCTTCATTGGTACAAGAAGTATCAGAATTAGGCCAGCCTGGTAAATGATACAAATATCCTCACAATACCCTTTAGAGGGAGAGCAGTCAGCAAAACACTCTTTTCACTGGCACAGTATCACCTAATCCTCTCTAAAAACAAAAAGCCATTTATAGCAATCACTCTGTTAATATTCCAGTGCATTCTCCATGCTTGATTTAAAGGATGAAACCTTTCAAGTCACTGCAAACTTTCTGAATCATTCTGGTAACAACACAAATTCTGTTCAAATGTGTCACATTTGAAATTAAGAAGATTTACCCATACTCTGTAGAATACCACTGTCTGCTTGGTACAAGGAACAGAGCTGCACCATACATTCAAATTATTAAAGACAAATGAGCATATTCACCTCTGCATACCTTACTTAACATCATAGCTTTTAAGAAAATGTGCCTCATAATCCAGTGAGAGAATTTTTATTAGTTTCTGCAGTATCAACTACTGTATCAATCTACCTATACACATCGTAAGTTTGTCTTATGTTAGCAAAAACACACAAGTAACCTCTAAACCAACTGTTATTTTAAGAATTAGGAATTTTCTTAAACAAGTGTTTTTCCAATATTAAGTTTAACTTGTTGATTTAATTTTGCTTTTACATACTGCTGGTTTTAGTTTTGCATCTATCCCAATTATATGCTCTATACACAAAGCTTTTCAACCTGTCAGCCAGTGAAATACTGCTATTAGCTGATGATAAATGATGGAGAGCTGACACTGAATAGGAAATTCAGATATTTTCCCCTATTCCTGTCTTTTAAGTCCATCACATGATAGACAATTTTCAGTACTGGAAGTGCACAACAGAACTTAACATTCATATACACATTTTATTGTTTTATCTGTATGCAAAAAGGAAAGCATATACAAAAAATAAAAGCATATGCAAAAGCTTAAATATTCATGCCCTAGGTTTAATTAGTCTATCAATGATTGAATAAGCTGGAGCATCTGCAATACAGGTTTTTGGGACTTAAGTAAAGGCAATTATTCAAGGCAAAGAGACCAAGCAGAAAAGCAAATCAGCTACTGCTCAAAACTCATGATCTTCATACATTGTGCAAGAAAGTCAAATATTTGCTTCAACAACCATAATGTAACCATTAACTATCTGACTGCATTTAAAGGTCACATTGGTTAAGAAAAATGCAGTTATCCCCAGCTATTCAGAACAAATATACCATCAACAAAAATTTGAAACAGAAAAGTACTTCCATAACTTATCCATTAAGTCTCTAATAAGCACTAATTTTCTCTCAGTATGTAAGGAATGGTCCTGCTTTCACTCAAATCAGCATCACTGATAGCTGAAAAATGCCACCCACTAGAATATCTCAATGCATGACTAGCTGGTTCATACAAAACCTGAGCAACTATTGAATAACAGTGATCCAAGACATTTATAAATACATTTCTTTAAAGTTAGGAACTGGTCCTTGTGATCACTGCTGAATTTGGGGAGGGCTGGTGGACGAAACCAGTACAGAAGAGATATGGGAAGGAAAGGAACAGTCCTCTGGCATTTAACTAGTGCTAATTTTAGACTCATCTCTGACAAACTTCAGTGAAGGGGTTTGAGGGGGCAGAGTATGAAATGAATGCTTTTTTCCTGCCTGTTAATGGATGTGCAGTATGAACAAATTACAAGCAGGCATCCCTCCTGCAACCATGGGATATGTTTTTCCCTTTTGTCCCAGCAGCTGTGCAGGAAAAGTTCCACAGAATAATTCAGCCTCAAGAGGGAAACAAGCAGCATGCTGCCTTTTGTCCTTCAGGAAGTTTGTCAATGGATCTTTTAGATGTGACTTTTTTTTGGTTAAAGCTACAGCAGTTAGGCAAATAGTCCCATTGACCCGGTAACAAGCCTTGGATATATCAAATTTTCCATTGGAGATCTAGATCTACAATCTTTTGCTGAATTAGCACTTGTAGTTTGTTAAAAGAAATGGTTTTTTCCCGGAAAAAAAATGACATCCAAGAGTGAACACAGATATGCTTTGGAATAAATTAGTCTGGCATGGACATCAGTGTCCTTGCACATCTCCTGAAATGCTTTCAGCCTGACAATGAATTCTCATTTCAGAAGACATGGGACACTTATCCCCTTCTTTATCGATGATTTTTTTTTAAGAAGCAGAATTCACTTTGCTGCCAAACTAATATTTATTTTTCACTCTGTTTCTACTAACTTTTATTTTTCACTTCTCCTCAGGCCATAGATATGTGCTGTTTATTACACTGCATGCCAAATACTAATCAAAGTAATATTCCCTGCAGTACTATTTAGCTTAAAAATCTCCTGAATTCATGGCTTGAAACAATCTAACCCTGAATCACAAAAGATTCTTTATTTTCAAGAGATTTGTCATGATTAAAGTAATATTTCCCCCCCTTAGAGCTAGATGTATTATTTTACATTAGTACTACATTTCTCCTGGATGGTAACCACTACCCTACCAGTCAATCAAACCATTTTGCTTGAAATAGCACCAGTATTTGATAAATGAGAGAAAAATTATTGTTTGCAACAACTGATCCATTGCATACTCACCACAGCAATGACAGGAATAAGCACACCCAGGTTCCCTGCACTACTGGAGGCCTGAGAAGAAAAAGGAAATGCTCAAAACATGTACAAAAGCATTTCTAAAGTATTTGCTAAAAGACATATTTCAAAACATTGCAATTACAACCCTGTATCTTGCAAAGAGATGTGCACAAGGTGGTCAGGAGAGCACCCATGAAATCCACAGGACTGAACACACCCTGGAAACTTTTAACAAAGCTTTTCAGGTCTTCCTCATGGACTATTGAAGGGATTTTTTCCCCTGACAGCACACAGTCTATAGATATTCAATAACTGCTAGAAAAACTATCACATTAAATGGGTGGCCACAAACAAGTATCAAATGTTTACCAGAAGTTTCATTTTACTATCAAAATGAAGCCAAAAATAACAAGCCTGTAAAAAGACAGGATTTTCAAGAATTTATTTAAGAATTTATTTATTTAAGCAGGAGGAACAGCCTTTTCCATTGAAATATAAGAAGCATAAGGAAAACATGTATTTCCTTCAACTTTTTAGGACTTTTTAAATTGCAGCTATACTAGTGTGTTTGCTCTTGGCCAAGTAGAGTATTAAAGAATTGAAAACATTTACTGAGCGCAGCACACCATTTCTCACCTTTTCTGATCAGGCAAACAGTGATGGCACAGACACTACACTGAGAAATCTCTCTGAAGTCTTTCCCAACCTCCCATATCCCTCCACACCAGATCTGGGAAAGAGGGATTGCTCCAGTTCCCTCCTTACTCTCTCCCAGAGAGACACTGCTGGCCCTACCACAGATGAGGCAGGGAAGATGTGCTAACAGGGTTCAGCTTTGCATGAAGTGGAATAAACCAAAAGGAGGCAATTAAAAAAATCAAAAACAATGAAGGAAAGAAGAGAGCAATAGAGAAACAAAGCCAAATAGTCTTCAGATGAAACAATAATGGTACAATCCAATTAAAACAAATTTCAGTTATCTTTCCTGGAGAGTCAAGATAAAGCAAACAAAAAATGGGTCTTAAAATATTTTTGAAGGGAATAAAATAATAGCACAGAAGACACTCTAAGGGGTAGGGACAACTGGGAAAAGTCACCATGGTTTTTTTGTTAACTTCAGGGCAATCCACTGCATGTGACTCACTGCTTCAGAGTCACAGCAGAGATACAAACTAACTACAATAGCCAGAACCCAGGAGAACTACTTAGTTTCTGAAGAAACCCCATTTTTCTAGTAGCACTTTTCATTAAAAAAAGGAAATATCAACCTCTTTATGATAATATGTGGCACTGAGGGTGAAGAAGATGGAATGACTTCCATTCCTGGGCATACTTAGGGAACATCCGTATCAACTATCAGCAACAGCAAAAGAAAAATAAGATATTTTTTCTTCTCTTGACAGAAATCACTTGTGAATGGTTGAAAATAGAACAAAAAAAATCAAGCAAATTTTAGTGTGTTGAGAAGAAGAGACATAGGCAAACTAAACTAATGAAGAAAAATTTGCTTTTGTTTGGGGAGCACAGCATGTGCAGTGTTTCACCCTCTTTATCCCTTCTTGAAAATGAAGTCTTCAGAATACCTTTCATAACTTGTACTCTGCTTTGATAGAATGTTCTAGTAAGAACTGCTCTCAGGATCTTCACACTAAAGAAACACTGCCTCCTAGCTCAATCCATCTGAATTCTGTCATTTCTCCATTTGCAGAATTGCACAGCTTTCAGTCAGTGCAGCAGTTTGTCTCCCATACTGATTCCAGAGCATCCCATGTTTCCCTTTGCAGCTCTGCATCTGACACTCCAGGCAGTCTCAGCTGAACTGCAGCTATTCCCTGTTTATCTGGGACACTCCACATGATCAGTCAGGCATCCCAGACCTGCACTCACACTCCACCACCAGAATGCACTCTCAGCCTTAGCACAGCAAGGGCGTTCCTTGTGTGTTCAGCAGTGCCACCCACATAAAGCACAGCTGCACACAATTAAAAACCAGTGCATATCTGACCTTCAGTGCTGGTCCTTTTTCACTTGCTCTCTCACTAGCTCTCTTTCCTTCAAGCCCAAGCTGAACAAACAGCTCCAGTAAGTTCATCAGCAGCTCATCCACAAGGTGCTCTACCTGGATGTTGGCAGCGATGTTGGCCAGGGCGTTAATGACTGCTAAGGAGCAGTGCCTGAGGAGCAAGAACAGTTATGAACAAGCAATTCCTTAGGTTTTATATTGTCAGTGTTTTCTTCATAATACTGACAGTAACTCTTGTAATAAGGCTACTGACATAGTTTCACCCTTTTTTTTTTTCTTGCTGTTTCCATGAGCAGCACATCACTTTACTGACAATTGAAATGCAATTGGTATTTAAAAACTTAAAAATAGTTTTTCACTTAAGTTGTGCCTTTGGAGGATGTTCCTTTTATGATGCTGTCATGGCCACAAGGAAAGTACTTTAAGTACTTTCCTGTAGCAGACAAAAAGCAGCCAAGGGCAGGGTTTCTGTTTTGGGAAAGCTCTTGAGCAGAAGAATCACAACTCATATCATTTGTTGAAGCTGAGATGGCATTGTTAAAACATACTGACAGGAACAATCCTCTCAGCTACTCCCATTCTGCATTGAAAGGTATCCAGCCCACCCCAACTACCAAGAGAGCCAGTGATAATCTTTACTTTTAGTGGGGACAACAATGCATAACTTACATTCAAAGAATTAAATTGTTAATGGTTTGCATTTAATCCCTAAAAGTACCAGGATCACAGTAAAAACAAAACAAACCACACTCTCAGCTTTTCTGGGCTAAGAGATTTAGTAATTAATTACTGTAATTTAGTAATTAATTACTGTAATTACAGATAACGTAAGTCATCAATGTAAATTATCTTTCACAAACACTGATTCCTTACAAAGGTAAAAGTTATCAATGCTACCTGTAGTGAAAGGCATTTTCAGGAATCTCTGCATTTTGAAGTGCTATTATTTCTAAATTAACGTGTTTCTTTTTAAAATCAAAGAACAATACAATCCTTGTAATAAAACTTGATAGTGGGAAAAAGTGAAAAACCCCAAAGCAGCACTAAGGGTATTTGATATAGTTTTCACACATTTAAGGGACACAGCTAAGTGTTACCTGTATCCATGGTCCTTATAGTCTTTTGTGGCAGAGTAAACAACTGAGCTTGCTTTAACACTGATTTGCTGAAATAGATTCCACACCTCACCATAAATGTATTGCTGCAAAAAAACAAAACCGAATCCCTAAGTAAAGCTTATTGAATACAATCTCTCTAAAGATCAGCCCAGTAAAACACTCTAAGTATTACCAAGTTCTTCAGATAGGTGTGCAGCCACAGCCTGAGCAATGGTTTCAGCTTCCATGAAACAAACAGTACAAGTGCCTTTGTGAATGTTTTTAATGGATGAAATTTTAGCAAATTTATTATGTTCTTTAATTCTGCCTTCCTGATGGAAACCATTTTTTCAGGCTTCTGGGTTCTGTAATTAACTGCTTGTTCAGAAGCACAAATAACATTTGGAAAAAGTCAGTTAATCTTCATATGACTGAAGAAGACAATCTTCCATACTTTTAAATGTATGAACCTACAAAACTTTGAAAGTTAATTACTGATGCAAAAAGAAAATACTCTCCACTTATTTCTGACAGGCCAAGTTTAAAAACTTATTAACTTTTGAAAACATTGAGTTTGGTGGGCTTTATAGTCTTTTTTTTTTTTAAAAAGACTCTTATTTTCTATGGGGATTCATCTTCTTTACAGGGACAACACTTTACACATTATCACAGCTTTTGTTGTCTGATATCACAAAGACTGTACAAGTGTCTACCTGTTCTGCAGAAAAGAGAAGCCTTAAAAGCCTTCTTCAAATGTACTTTCTAAAATACATTTCCATTTAACTAAAGGAAAGGAACCATGAACTGGCATTTTCTTGGCCAATTCTTTCCTTACATTTCCAGTGATGACCAAGCAGCCAAGCTGATCAATGATGAGTACGTCAAGGTGAGAAGGTGGCTGGCAAAACTTCTGCTGTAAGATCTGCAGGATGGGTTCCATCATTTTTGGGGTGTCCCTCAGTGCCACTGCAATGTGCCCTAGAGCACGAATTGTGTGGTCAGGAATCAAATGAGCTTCCCTGTTAGGAAAACAAACAAAATCCCAACGCGATAATTGGAACTGTTCAACAAGTTAGCAAGATCTCAGTTACATTTCAGATAAGTAACAGTTCCTATACTTAATTTAAACAGCCCCAGTAGCTTTAATACTGCCACTCTATACATCCCCAACATTAGAGGATATACTTGCACAAGCTGATTTTCAAAATAAAAAATAATCTCTCCTAAACTCATTATTGAGGAAGCCCACACTAACCCATGAACAAACTGTTCTAAAACAACAACGAAAAGAGACAAAAATGATGGGCAAAATACTAAGACAGTCAGACCAGCTACTACCGAACCTCCCCCACGAGACTTCTTGGTTAGTGAGGCTCTTAAAAGCAGAGCAAAATGCCACAAGTGACAAGATGTGTCTAGCCAAAAAGGACAGCTGAAGCTTGAAGAGAAATCATCACTCAGCTGAGGACTCAAAATTGGCTAATATTCACCAAAGACTTGCTGATTCAAACAGCTAAAACTGAATCCATACCTCTCAGTATGAAAACGGGCTCAGCTCTGCAAAGACTTGGCATGGGAAGATCTTGACCCCATGCACAAGCCCATTAATCTCAGAGACATTTAATTCTAAAATAATGCTGCCAGTACTTATATGTTAGAATAAGTCTCAGATTCACTGAGTGAAAGAAAAATTGGTTTTATGACTGACTGACTTTTATGACAACTTACTTATCATTCTCCTGAGAGATGTACAGACGGTTGGATAAACTGGCAAGAAAGGCCTCAACAATCACTGAATCTATAGTCAGGCCAGCTTTCAAGCACCTGGAGTAACAATGGACAGAAAAAACATAATGCATCAATAAAACATATCACTTTTAACTACTGTAAATTCATGCCATATGAGACGAGTTTCTACTTCTGCTTTCTCCAGAAACAATAATGATGGGGATATGCAATAAGATAAATTCAGAATCCACTGCTTTGAAACTCTAATTCCTTGTCTCTAGTCACCAACTGTCTTCCCTCTACCTCTCTGTAGCTGTCTAAAAGGGAAGAATAATCACTGCCCACACGAGTGTGTGATAATCCTTCCATTACATGAGGCTCAGTCAATGTGACAAACTAAGCTAAAACCAAAAAAACCCTATTGAATAACTACAAAAACACCTACCTAGTGAAAATGGTGACTAGCAGACATGGGAAGCAAAACAATAAGACTGAATTATTATTTTACAGTTAGGACATAAACAGAACCAAGAGATGCCTGAAGGAAAACAAAGTCATGACCAAACGAGGCACAAAGACTTCATGGCAGCACAGAGCAGAACCTTTTTAATAGGCACTGTGCTTTTCTGCCAGGGAAATAGCTCATGTTCAGCATGGTGCCAGGGAAACACCACATGTCCAGCATGGTACCAGCCCCCTCTTACCTGCAGATGTTGTCTATGGCAATGTCACGCAGCTGCTCATACATGGATGGCTGACCTTTCTTGCCAGACGTTACATTTAGAGTGGACTCTGAATGCTCATTGGTGACACTAATCTTAATGTCATTCCCACCTACTAAGAACACAGAAGTACAGAAATCAACACCACTTGATGAGCTATACAAGCCATTATTGCATTTGACTATTCCCATATTATTATTCCTAAATTTAGCCACTTACTACTTAACTGTTTTGCTCTAGCATTACAATACTGCTTTTGCATCAGCAAGTGATTCAAATGGAACTTTTTTCTTCTGGAAATCATAAGTCAATATTAAAATCTAAAAACAACAACAAAAATCTCCCAAATGCCAAGACAGTCACGTGGCTGGAGCAGAGGATGGGTATGGGGAGTGTGAGGAACGTGACCTCGTCCACTCTGGAGAAGAAGCAGCTTTGGACAGAGCCAGTGGCTGCCTCCCAAGTTGCAAAGTAGGCTACAGGGCAGACAAGCAGCCTTTGTAGGAGAATTAGACACAACAGCCTCAACTTGAAACAAGGGAGGTTCCAACTGGGTATGTGATTCTTTTCTCTCACTATGAGGATAATTATGCACTGGTTCTGGCTGCAGAGTCTCACTCAAGACAGAAGTGTTCAGTGTCAGCAGAAGAGACACAGCAGTTCTGCTGCTTACCCTTAGACACACTTTTACCACAATTTCATTTGTTTCCCTTCTCCCCATCTCCAAAAAAAAAAAATTACACAATTCCATCTCCATTTCCACCTACAGCTGCATCACCACAAAATACCAAAAAGTATGAAAAAGCCACAAAAGCTGGAAAACAATCAATTCTGGAGCATAGGCTTTTTTTCTTTACCTGTGTGATACTGGCTGTGATATTTGTAAAGTTTTACAAGCACTGGGGAAGGTATCACAAGAAAGTCTCTCAATGATGGATTGACAGAATGAACCACAACAGGGAACCTCTCACACAAACGACCCAGACCCTAAAAAGGGAAAGAAAAAAACAAAAACCAAGACAAAAACAACAAAACAGATTTAGAATAAAACAGCACTATTTTTATTTCAGCTGCAAGCTTGCAACTCCAGCTCAATATAAACAAACAGAAAACAAAACAAATCCTACACAGTTTTGAGAGATTCAATTTTTAGCAGAAGATTTAGACACTTTAAGCCTCTAACTGTTTTAGGTTATTCTAGAGTGTCATATATCACTCAAGCCTTGCTGCTCTCTTCCTGGGTGTTTTCACAGGAGTTCCATGAAATGAACTGCACTCTCCAAAAATAAAGGTACCGTACAAGTTCCAACATTTAGAGGAACCTGATGACTTACAACTTATGTGGTGTAAGACTGGACAAGTGCCCAATAAAAAGACAAAAATTAGAATAACCAAGGCTTAATATAAAACCTCAGTGACTGCCAGTCCCAATATTTTAATTATTTGTGCAATGGACTAAGAAGTTAAATAGCTCAAAAATTAAATCCTGGTTAAAAACCCCTCATGAATATTATTCTTCAAGAAGTAGCTGAGCTAAGAAAATTCTAAAAGCAGTTCCTAGTTTTCACATCAGATCTCTGAAATCCAAATATAGAACACAGTGATGGAAAGTAATAAAAAGAGAAGAAAAAGTGTTCTAGCAACCTGTAAAATGCCCCAAATTCTCATTCACTGATACAGTGAGTAATTGGAGTAATTAATGACAAATACTGTAAAGACAGACCTGCAAACAGCAAATTAGCAGTGGCAAGTGAGCAATTATGACTTTGCTTGAGGTTTTTGACTGCAGCTTCTCTGATAACTTGATGCACAGGTTTTCTGCACCTTAAATAAAAAAAATCCAACAGAAAAAATTATTTTCAATTTGTTATTAGGCCACACACAACTCAATGCTCACTGAATTTCTAAAATAATGGAGACAATTTATAAGCTTCAATCTTTAGTATAAGATTTAGTGCTGCTTCTGCAAAAACAGTTTTAAAAAATTAGCACATGCACCAAATGGCTCTGTCAAACACTGTGACTGGAAGAATGACAGTATATAAAGCTGATTTTGAGCACACTTCATACTGAACAGAAATTAAATATTGCAATGTCCAAAGGAAAAAAATCCTCCACATATTCAGGAGATGTAAGATTTATACAACAAGAAAGAAAATAAAGGAAAAGTAAGAAAGAACTTCCCAGTCCTGCTAGCAATGAAGAAAAAACATTTTCTATAAAAGAACTGAGAAACATTTAAGACATAAGGAGCAATAAATAAAACAGAAACTAGAAAATAAACAGCTGCATGCAATTCAGCATTTATAGCATCCCCAGGAGACAAGTAATAGGAAGTTTCTGTTTCCATTTCTATAAAGAGATGTCTAACTACCCAGCCAACTAACCTGACAACCTTTTGATGAAAGTTTTAGCCTTGTATTGTAAAAGTAAAAAGTATTCCACTGAAATTTAATATTTCTCTGAGCACCATCTACTCCATAAGTATTTCTACAACTTAGAACACAACAAATAGACACTGCAGAAACCAAAGAGCATTTCTTTACTTTGCTCATCTTTCACAGCCCACACCATGAGATCCACACAGGCAGCATTGGCCTGACAACGCAGTTTTAAAGGGCTCAGCTCGTTGTGCAGTCGATCCACATCGTGGAGGATTTTCTGAAGTTCTGACTGGCTGCTGTTGAATTGCTCCAGCACAAAATCATGGATTTCCTTCACAAATGAATTGGGAAGGTCTAAAGAAAGAAAAGGAAACAACATTATACTGGAAGGATTCAAGTCAGTGTATCAGAATAACAGCATATATAAAAGTCATTGCTACATTATAAATTATATTATTTAATCAAGTTTATGTCCTGTCTAAAAGATAAATATCATAACAAAGTCCACCAGTAAACAAACAATTCAAATGCCATCTATTAATCCTTTTAATGGTGGCCAAAATATTTTTTTCTACTTTCATAGCACATTTTTAATATGGAAACACTTCAAAATACAAATTTAATACCATAAGTAGAATTCCCAGGAAATGCAAACCCAATGTTCAAGCACTCAATACAAAGCAATGCTTGTGATCCTAAATATAATGAAGGATAAATAAAAATGAATAAATGCTATACCTTTCATATAGTACAGTGTATCTCTTAGCATTTTAAACTGAGCAAGGTAAAGAGGGTCACTGAAGGTTTTGTAATAGAGATCTGTACTAGAACCCATCTGAAAGAAAAAAGAAGCAATCTGCTAGATTCAAAAGGAAGTATTTTCCATTATACAAATAAGTAAATCTCACTCCACCTCCACAAAGTAAACAAGCATATAAAACAGCTACAAGAAGTAACCTTACAGCTTTTCCCCCTCTACTTTTAATAAAAGTACAGCCATTCAATGCATTAAACAAAATTCAGTCACTGTTTGATTTGAAGAGCACATCTATTTCTCTAACAATGGGGCTAAAAATAAAACAAAACAAACAAACAAAAAAAAGAGACTCAAAGCTCTCGCTTTACTGAGATGGCAAAAAGAGAGGCTGAAGTTGTCTCCAGTCAGGCCTACATTTCGAACATGGCAGTGCTCGATGGGAGGCTGAGAGCAAAGCAGAGTCATTTCTGCAGACATTTCAGCACACACCCCCTTCACCACAGCTTTATGCCCTGAGGAAATGAGGCAAACTCCATAAAATGTGGTGGAGGCTCTGACAGAACTGCACCCAGGGGAGGGGAGAAGAAGAAACAAATCCTTGTTCTGAAACGAAGACTCACAGACCAAAAGAACCAAGTCTGCCACCTCTGAGAGTCATTGAGCTGCAACACTCATAGAAACTGACAAACTCATAGAAATGGCACCTAAAAGAGCAGCAGCGATTTCCAAGCCACAAACTGAAAACAACCAATGAATTTCATATATGTGAAAAAAGACAATGTTACTGCAATATGCAAGAAAGACCTTTGTCTACAGTAAACCAATGCTGTAATTCATTAGGACAACAGAGCTAAAGTAGGAAAATAACTACTTCTTCCCATGTTAATAAAAAATATCACCTCCTTCCCCATTTTTACACAGTCCAAGGCTAGATTTAAACCACTGAAAGAACTATTCAAAAAGGAAATTAGTATCATTCTGCAAAGAGAAGACATACATAACATAGGTAAAACACTAATTTTGCAAGTAATAAGGCAAAAACTGAAGTATTAAAGTCATTGAAGGAAGAAGGTAAAACCATACCTCTGCAACTTCAACTATAACTGCATCTAAGGTCTTCAGAAGAGAATCCTCAACAATCTGCTTTACCTATGGAGGGAAAAAACCCAAACTAAAACCGGATGTTTCTTGTTAATGACTCTAGATAGGAGCAGAATATCATTTAATAAAATTTTGCTTATGCACAGAAAATACAAGTCACGTCACTATGAAGCCTCAGATGAAATTAAGGATGCAACAAGAACATTTGAGCTTCTCTGTTGTTACAGAATAGCTGATGCCAGAAGCAGACAGGGCCTGCAGCTTCTGTCACTTGTGTGAATTCCCAGCAAACCCTTCAGGAAGTCTCACTCTCACAGCAAAACCCAATCTTCTATTTCAGCAACTAGCAGTATGCAGGTTACACCAGAACCAGTGGTCTGCAAGACTCAAGCAGGAAGCAGTTGACATAAACTTACTTAATTTTCCCAATTCTGCATGGTTATTACAAGAGCTTTCCAGAATGCTATTGAAGCATGGCATTAAATGCCATAAAAATAAAATTACACAAAGCTTGAGAGACAAAGGCCGTCGTTTTACTTGCAATTCTAAAAGCTTAAACTTAAACTGCATCTATTTCTAGCAAACATCTAGAACACAGTGCCACTGCCATCTTCATGAGGAGCCCTCACGTACCATGTTCAGCAGCTGTCGGAGCACTTCCAGTGGGATGTTAAACTCTTTGTTGTTAATACCATTGAAGAGAGGAGAAACAGAAAAGCTGGAGCTGATTGTGGAGAAGTAGTAATCAGGATCCAGTGCACTCCCATCAGGAAGATATGAACCTGATCAGAAAAAAATAATGGAAATACAAGTTTGAGGAAAGAAAGGATATTGACTTTCTTTAATGGAAGCATTTAGCCACTACAAAAGAGTTCTTTCTAACACAGTCTTTAACTTGCCAGAGGTGCATTTCAGCTCATCTACTGGTAAATTAAGACAGAAAACTATGATACAATTGTCATTAGAAGTTTACTATCACAGCAGAGAATTTTTTACAATAAATTGTGTCCATGTCAGAGATACTTCTGACAAACCTTTCTACTGATGTGCATCTACCTGAAAACATTTGTAAATGACCCTTAAATCAGAAGCACAGAGATGCAAAGAGGAGGTTAAGTCAAAAATGAAATGAACACATGGCACAGTGTTCATCTTAGAATAGGTACCAATTCACCACAGCAATTTGAAAGCAAAGAGAATCAAATTATTTTTCAGATTCAAGTACTCTATTAAGCAAACAACTTGCTCAGCAAACTGCTCTTGGCTCTGTTTCCTCTTGAGAAATTACATCTCATGCCTTTCTGAAGTACTCAGCTGGCTGTGCTAGAGTAATGTTCTTGTGATTAACAGACTTTCAAGCAAGACTATTTATTGACACCAAAAAAAAGTCCTCAGTTCTTTTTTTTTAAGCTGTTGGCCCTAGCCAGAATAAAACCAAGGTCACTACTCATCTTCATAAGGCAAGACCATCACAAACTATATCAACAGAAGTAATACAAGGACTGACTCTAGCTGAAATATTTGGTAGAAGTTAGTACTGAAAATAAAATCCTGACTGGAATAATCACAGCTCTGCCAGAGAGACAATTAAAATAATCCAAATGATTTTACAAAATTGTCCACCTACAGACTTAAGATTATTTCTGTTCTACTAAAATAGTATCTCTCTAACCTACAACTTTTAGGTTTTGTTTACTTTTTTTAAAATTCAAACCATGAAGATCACAACCTTGAAGAATACCTTGGTTCAACACAGTAGACAGAAGATAAAGAGGTCTGTTCCTACTTGGCAATTTAAGAATTACCCTGTAATCCCATTATATGACTGAGGAAGAGATGCCTCTAGAAACAGCAATGTGAATAAAAAAGAAAAGCAATGTGGAAGAAATTAATTTAAGCCAGGGCTTGAGAGGAGAATGGCCCAGAAACAGAGAAAGCCCAAACTGTTAAAAACCTGAAAGGACCAAACAAAACCAGAGACACCAAAACAGCTCAGATGCAGAGCTAGTCCTCCACATGATTCATGAAAGAGAGTTTCTTTTTAGGCCCTCCTTTGACTTAGAACTCACAGATGGAGCTCTACTACAGCTCAGTAGTTAAGAGTTTGCATGTTAATTCATGAAACTTTCTCAGGTTTTGGCCTTTTATGATACAGATAGTAATGCACATCAGTGAACACTCCACTTTAGTGTCTCCTTTAGTATTTCTTGCTTCAGCAAATAACTGGGTCTTCCACAATGACCCACGTCACACTCACTCCAAATGGAGCAGCTGTTTTGGATTTATACAATGTGCCATAAGCCTCAAAATTCCAGACCCTAGATCAACAATGTAGTTGTCAACTGAAGCACAATATTAACTCTTGTTCCTCAAAGTTACTCAGCCTAATCTCCTGAAATCTTTTCGACCTAGTTGAATTAAGCTCTTCAGTACTAGGCACTGCCTAGCAGGAAGGGAATCAAGAAACAAGTAAAAAACAGCTGAGTCTGGAAATTACTGCTGTTAATAATTACTCCCTACTGTCTTTAAACCACAATTTTATAAAAAATCCTAGCCAGCATGTGCCACTGAATTCCTATAAGAATTCTAAAAGGCAGAGGAAAGGGTCAAAAGGTTTTTTGTTTTAAATTTTCTATAAATAGCAACAAAACCCCAAATCACAAACTGTTCCTCAAGGTAATCTACCTTCAAAGTAATGAATTGCAGCAGGTCCTCCAGGAGAGCTGGGAGCGGGAAGCCCACGTTCAGGACTAACCTGAAACATTGCACAAAAGCTGTATTTTAGAAAATATTTATAAAACATTTAAAAACCTGTCAGGGAATAGATTGTACACTTTAAAATGAAACACAGCTTCAAGCAAAACAAACAGGAACTACATAGTGCTGGGTCTAACAGCTCAACTCCAGGCAAAAATGGGAAGTTTAAAAATGCTAGTTCAGTGCTTTTGACTAAAGGGAAGCGATCAGAATGATGACTCCTCTACTGTATGAAACTATGCCAGTAACAATCTGTAGTTTCAAACCACCATCTGAATCCAGTCTTCCCCCAAGACAATGAACACCTACAGCTCCTGGTGAAACCAGGAAGAGCTCCTGTATCCTCTCATGAAAGCTTCAGCCATTAAGTGCAGCTTCCCAATTTTACAGATATACATTACAAAGCCTTTTAATGATAGTAACACAAGGAATGGGATTTGTCAAATGCTCCATGTAAAGACTTACTAATACAGTTGCTACTTTAACTGTCACTGCTTGTTCTGTAATTCAGAAACTACAAAACTATTTTGAAACTCACCTGTGGAACCACAATAAAGACATTTGTATCTGCTCAAACAATGTATTAAGAGACTCTCTGCATATCCAGGCTTAAGTCTTAACTCCACTGAGACCAAGAAATCGTCTCAGTGCTGACTCCAACACAGAGCAAGTCATACAAACCTGTGTGATGCTGGATACACTGCTGGCCTTTCTCTTCAGTGTTCCTTCCTGGCAAACAGTGAGCAGAGAACTGGGAAGAATTGATCTGAAGTCATTAAAGGATCGACGGCGAATTCCTTCGAGCTCCTCTGGAACTCTGAGGGAATGTGGGGGAATTTTAGGAAAAAGCTTTGAAAGGAGAGCCTCCTCTGAATTGCTGTAGCGACCAAAGGCTCGAGAAATTCCTATCAGGCAGGGCACTGCATACTTGCATAAATATTCTGGAAAAGAAAAACACATGTAACAGCAATTAACAGTAACTTAGAATTTCCTCTTTACGGTTTTGCTACCACTTCACTAAACTGTTTCAGCCTAAACTGCTTTACAACAACTGATCTGTACAAGCAGAGGAAAAGCCATGAAAGCATCACAAATTACTACAATTCTGTTTCTGTATCTTCCAGTCAGCAACAAACAGAACAGAGAAGCGCTAAGGAAAGCTGAAAGACAACACTCACTTTTCAGGATTGATCCTGATAACCAGCAAACAAACACAAAAGAAGTTCAGAGGACAGGAGTTGAAACATAGTAACAATTTTATCACTACCTTTATCGTGCATTTGTGGTGTCTGGCACATTCCCAACAGGAACTGCATTACTTGTAGGACTGTATCCAAGATCTAGTCATCAAGACAGACATACAAAAATATCTTTTGGTAAAGAGATATCACTATCTTACACCAGATCATTATAACAAATGAAACTTGTAAACATTAATGTAAGCACCTCTGTGAAGATTTCTTAATGTTGTATGACTAAAAGATTACACTGCCCTCACTCAGGTTACAGAGCTTCTCCTGTAAAGTCTGCAGTGAGCTGCAAGTACTACACAATGAAACTGCAGCACTCCCAACCTCACTATCAAAACTGGAATTTTAAAACTCTGGGCTCAGCAACTGACACCCAAAAGTAACTGCAGACCTATGAATATCCTCTAGGTACTTGACTATTAACACAAGCAAATTAATGCATCAGTGCACACGCTAAAGCAATCAGCCCCTTGCTGACAGGGAGCAGCTGTGCTCTTCTCCAGACATTTGTCAGGATTGCAGCATTGGAGAACTGTAACACAACAGCACAGGCTTGAACTCCACCTGCTCTCGGAAAGATGCATCCCTGTAAGCCACGTCAGACAACAGCGTCACTAAGCAGAAGCTGAAGTTTTCTGCCACTGGAAGCAAACCTGCAAAGTAATGGAGAGAAAATCAGCCCCTTAAGCCTTGTTAGAGAGAACCAACATAGAAAGAGCAAACGATAATAAAGCAAGAAGATACAAGTGACTTCCATGTCATGAAGTTCTGAGGCAGACTGCAGACAAAAATAGTATTACACACAAAATTTAGAAGCACTCTAACCATCATAATTTCAGCATAAACATTTAAAGAAAAATCAGAATTAAAAGCCTTCCCAGGCTTTCAATTTATCAGAAATAAACCTTAATTACACAATACTGTATAAAAGTATTCTTATATTAAGGGAGCAAAATATGAAACAGCAACTAAGCATCAAAGCTAAAAGTAGAGAAACAAATGTCATGTTCCACTCTCCTACTCTAGCCACTACACAATCCTCTTTAGTTTAGTAACAAAATATATTGAACACAGATCTATTTGGAAAGTGCAACTCATCAAAAGCAGCAAAGCAGGAAAACAGGGATCTATTCAACTTCCTTTGGCTTCTAAAGAAAATCAATATTAAAGGCTGTCAAGCCCAGAGCTAAGTAAGAACATAGCAGGACTTCTCCCCTCCCCTTGAACCATGTCCTGAACAACCTTTGCTATTTCTATCTCCTGGCTGGCATTCCATGACAAAGATCAAAAAATCCAAACATCACCTCTGCCTTTCCGTGCATTGCTTTCTTCTATCCACTGGACTTTGGGAAGGCCCTTCAGGAGTCGCAGAAGGTAAGGAACCACATCATCCTTGTGCTAAAGAAGAAAATATTCTATTTAAAAAGGAGAAAAACAGCTCAACCATGTAATCTCAAGATACTTTAGATATATGGTAAAATTACATTAGCACACACAGAACTTGCTTCTAATGATTACTCCACAGGCTTCTTGACTATTGCAAAACTGATTTCAAAACAAGCAAATGAAAGTAACCCAATTCAGTGCCTTAAAGCCAAGCCTTTCACTCCAGGCAACAGTTCATTCTCTGTAATAAAAGCTGGAGAACAAAGTTCCAGAACAGTACCTAACCCCAAACACTTTATTAATTGACAACAAGCTCCCAAAATAAATTTAAGACAGCTAGAAATTCAGAGAATTGGCCAGTGCCAATTCAGTACATGTGACGTATCCCAGGGCCTTACACAAGTCACTTAACGCAACCATGTAACACTTCAGCTCCCTCACCTGCAAATCAAAGCACAGCACAGCTGTTTTTTATAAAAAAAAACCCAAACAAACAAAAAAAGAAAAAAGAACAAGGTCAATAATACCCATGCAAGCTGTATCATAGCACATGGGTACTAAACAGGAGGCAATTCAGGCCTGATGCAAACCTTAGCAATATGAAAGAATTTAAAGTGAGGTCTAACAGCACTGGACCTGGGACTCTGTCCATGCTTCCCCTCCTCTACACAGAACAATACCAGGCCCAGCAGTCAAAGGGAAGAGAACCAGCTTGTGCTGGCCCTGCTGGCAGACACAGAAGGAATGCTTGTGCACAATGCAGCCTGTGTGCCCTGTCTGTTTATCCTGGCATGAAAGGGCCTATTGCAAACCTGGCCTCCAGGAGTGCATCGGAGCATCCCTGTCAGTCAGGAGCACGTGGGGAAGAACATGCAATGACACACCTGGATTGACTAAATCCTGCTGAATACTCTTTCCTTTCTCTGCTTAAGGCATGATGACCAGAAAACACGGCAGCAGTTTGGCTGTGGCAGAGCCATGGATACTGCCTATCACACTTACAGTATTTCCTTTCTCTTCCAACAGCATCCATCCCTTATTTCTGATCTTTTTATCTGCTTTTATGAAGAGCAAATACCAACTTTTCATTCATTGAACAACTAAACTTGAATTAATCCAAGATCTTTGAAGGTAAATAGGTAGCCTAAGTGGGAAAAATACCTGAAGGTCAGATTCAACAAGGAAGATTCCTAAAGCAATAACAGCATCCCTGCGACGTTCATCCAACTGGAAAATTCCATGGAAATCCACTGGACACATACAGAGCAGCTTTTGTACCTGAAAAACAGCAGAGGGAAGGAGCAGTGGAACAAGATTGGAAACCAAATTGAAGCTTGTTTGAAGGGCACAGTGGTCTCTTCACCTTCTGGAATACATCTGGCAACATTAACCTCCTTCAGTCAGCAATCTCACTGAGACCATCCAAGGGTGAGGAAAGAGTGAGGAATGACAGAAAGCAGAAAAAGACAGAAAAATCTCAAGTAGATTTTAGTAGTGTGTCAAACATTTTTACTACAACATAAGTCAGTGTAAAGGTTTTCTTCAACACTTGATCAAAGTGCTGAAGTATGATAAAGCCTTCATTCCACTACTTCACTCTCAGATGTGCAGAAAATGTGCAGCAGGCACATTTTATTTATATTTACTCAATTCCTGTAAACAAAAAAATAGGTGGATGGAGCTTTGATCACAGCTGCACCAATGCCTCCTACATATACAGCACTGAACAATTAACTGTTACCAACCTCTGTATGACTCCTGCTCAAATCCTTTTAACAGATTAAGTATTCAGAATTAATATTTTCACACTATTCACCTATTACTTTAGTCTATATTTAACAAACACAAGTCTAAAGAATACATCAAATCTCCCAAACACTTTGTTCTTCTATGGAATTGTTAACAAATGGGAAAATGCAACAAGCACATTGCCTTTCTATAAATTTCCTTGACGTTAATAAGTACTATCTAGAAAGGGCCATCATAATAACTAACTATGTTTGACTCACCTACGTTTGAATATGAAGTCACTTCCTATTTAGATAACTCTCAGAACATCCCACCTTGAAATTTCTAAAGCAAGAAACAACCTCTCTAGAGCATTAGAAAAACTGACTGGATGCTCAGTCGAATTCAAGGTTCTGGTCCTTCAACTGCCAGACCTCCTAATTTCAAGACCTCTAGCTCACTATAAAATACAGTAGAGCAAATATGAACTTTGGAAGATGACTGCTGATACATGTGTTTCACATCAGGTTACATTTACAATAACATGAGTGAGCAACTCTGGCTAGATATGAGCTGTTACTATAATTGAACTGCTGTATTCTGTCAAATTAGAAAAAAAATAAAATCCCTGGATATTTGTGAACCAACAGCAGGGCATGGAAAAATAAATCATCATTGGCTGTCACACCAATGGAACATTTCCAGAACAAGAAATAAGAAAAGAAGGCTGCAACAGCTGGCCCAGAACAAGCACTATAGTTTTCATTAGCACAGAGCTTTTTTCAGCTATTCAGTCACGATTATTGCCTGATGCAATTCGGACATGCTGTCACTTGGTGCCCATTCCCAGCACACCAGGCTGCCCATCGGTCCGCGGGCAGCAGCACCAGCACCTCCCGGGGAGCGGGGCCGCCCCTCGGGGCACTGCCCGCACCCGGCTCCCCGCGCTTCTCCCTCCGGCCGGGCTGTAACTCACCCGCACTTCACCCGGCACTGACTGCGTGGCCGGCATTTAAACAGATACGTGGAGGAAAGCGACCAGCCCTAATTAGATTGAGACTAATTACTCCCACAAGACCATATTCTACAGATTTGGGGGACACGCAGCAAGATCCAGTTTCTTGCCCCGAGGGTGCGCTGCTGACCCGAATTTTTGGGTCAAGTGGGCCCACACGAGCATCCCTAAGGTGCAGCTGCCCCGAACGCAGGGACGGACGAAGCCGGGCTGACAGAACCCCCTCAGAGCCCACAGACAGCCCCGCCCAGGCAGAGCCGCATCCCGCGGGGCATCTCCCGGCCCGCGGGCGCGCTCGCTGCCCCCGACCCGCTTCCCGCGGCTGACAGTGCCAAGGGGCGGCCGGACACCCCCACACGGCACGAACAGCGCCCAGAAGGGGCCGCGAACGGCGCCGAGCGGGCTGCTCGCGAGTCCCGTGCACTCAGGGGCCACCCCCCCCGCGGCACGGCCCCCCCGCCACACGCGGCTTCCACGCGTGACAACCCCGCAGCCCGCACACACGCAGCGCCCCATGCGTGACGGCCGCTCCCCACAAACGCCCCTCACCTTCTCCAGGGGCGCCGGGTTCTGCACCGCCAGCGACCGCGCCAGCGACAGCACCGTATTGAAGTAGAAGC
>VZRH01006792.1:921040-942639 GCA_013397555.1 Urocynchramus pylzowi
CCGACAGCGGTACCTGCAGCAGGAGGTGCTGCGCCGCTCCGCCGCCACCGCCGACAGCACCACCCGCTCCCTATCCCTTCTCTACGAGTCCGAGCGCATCGGCGTGGCCGCCTCCGAGGTGGGTCGGGCCGGGAGCGGAGCCTTCGCCCCCGGGCGCTCCGCAGGGCCCGAGCGCTCCCCCCGCCGGGAGGGGAGTCCTGCTCTCCCTGTCCCCGGACAGTTTCCTGGAAAGTCCCTCTCTAGTCGGTGTTTTCCAGCCAACCTGTCCCTGGGTTTTGTGGGTGGTGGCGTTTGGGTTCTGAGGGAAAAATCCCAGTTACAGCCTGTGTGTCTCATAGCTGGGACTGGGCCATGTTTTCAGCTGCTTTCAGCAGTTCTTACTAATTTTTAGCTGACTAAAAAGTTTTTTGCAGTTCTCTAGGTTAGATGAAGGGCCTTCCCTGTCAGTTGTTTGTGATGTGCTTCGGTTCACCCTGATTAATCATTTCCTTCATTCCTCAGGCTCTGTTTCAGCACTTTGTGCTTGGGCTCAGTGTTGTCCATTGTGTCACCTGCTATAATGGGATCTTCCTTGGGTGATGTGGTTGCCTAAATTAACCCCAGAGCATCCCCAAGCTGCAGCCAGTCCTTATGCTCAGAGGGTTCTTGGTGGGACTTCTGTGAACTTTCACACTCGTGATTTGTTTGCCCAGGAAATCACAAGTGAGGAATCAAGATTTCAGGCTTGACGCAGGGCCTGTGGTAAAACTTGAAGTCTGTGTGTTTGTGCTTTATTGAGCAGGAAAAAAAAAGAATATTCAACTAAAATTTTCCCGACTTTAGCAAGAATATGAACACAAGTTCTTTGTTTTGCACTGGTGATAGCTGCAGGCAACTTTCCTGCCAGCATTAATCTTTGGATTACTTTGGAATAGTGCTTGTGCTGCTGAATTAGAAAATAATGTACTTCTATATATAAAAATTCCTAAATCCTGCACTGCTGATATTAACTAAAATATTCCTGAAGACTGAAGAAATTCTGTTTGTGTTTATTTCATTTGGTTATTCTATTTCTAAATCACCAGAAACATTCCAGTAAGGTGAAAATAGAATCCCTTCCCAATGAAGGTGGGAAGCCATTCATAACTAGAAGTTGTCCTGTTTTCTCATTCCCCTGCCATAAACCTGTGCATTTCCACCACATCACCCATGTGATGGTCATCCATAGATGAAAATGTCAGCTTGACAAAAGGCTAGTACAGAAAGCTCCTGGATTGTTTGTGGGGTGCCAGGAGCCTGGCACTTTGCAGGGATGAGGATTTTACCACTGCTTAATGCAGTGGCTGACAAGCAACTGTTGATTGAAATGCCCTGGAGGAAGGGGAGCGAGGGAAAAAGCTGTTTGCCCTCAGAAATAATCTGCACAGATGAAGGAAGGCTGTTATTTTTCTTCAGAATGTCACCTTTAGTGTGAATTGTTTGATGTCTCAGTTTGTGCTGGCTGTATGATCTGTTTTCTCTGTCAACGCCCCTCAGGAGCTCGTCCGTCAGGGAGAGGCTCTGAAGCGCACGGAGCAGATGGTGGATAAAATGGACCAGGACTTGAAAACGAGTCAAAGGCACATCAACAGCATCAAGAGTGTCTGGGGGGGCTTGGTAAACTACTTCAAAGCCAAACCACCAGAGAGCAAGCCAGAGCAGAATGGAGCCCCTGAATATTATGCTAACAGCAGGTAAGTAACATAAACTTTTTTTTGGGACTTGTCTCCCACAGCATCTCTGAAATGTCACCAGAAAATCAGAAAATAAAACATCTGTTGGTTCTTTCAAACTCCTGTAAAGTCCTGAGGTGGTCTAGCTACCTTTTTTCTTTAATGCTGAGATCAATAGCAATGTTTTCTGGTTTTTTTTTAACTAGGTTAAAAGAAGCAATGATGTCTAGTAAAGAACAAGAGTCAAAATACCAGGAAAGCCATCCAAATTTAAGGAAGCTAGAAAATTCAGGTTTGTTAACTTTATTTTACAGTGAATGCCTGTCATCTATGTGGGGCAAACTTGTAGGGTGATGAAGGCAGAGACCCTTCAGCCTGCCCAGCTGCTGGCTTACCTTGCTGCCTAACATCTGGATATTTGTATCTCAGCCTTCATGCTTTGAATTCTAGGGAATTGTTTCCATTAAACTCTTTATAGGCATAGTGAAGATGTTATACCTGCTAGAGACTAAAAGCACCCAGTGCTTATATTTGCAAAGAATGCACACAGTGTGCAGACACAGTTTCCTTAAGTTTGCCAAAATGTTATATGTTCAGAGATTCTCCTTCTAACCATTGTTTGTCGTAGTTTTCAGATACGTTGTCCTTGTTATTTCAGACATGGATTCTAACCCTTCATACAGAAGCTATTTTTTGATTCTCAGAAGGTGGTGTATGGAGTTTGGCCTCATTCCTCCTTCTCTCAATCTGTTAACTTCTGTGAGGGCTTTTCTGTACTAAATAACTGTTTCTCTATAAAGCCAGCCTGGGTTATTTAACGTAGTAAGAGTGGAAGCAGCAGGATATCGATGATGATGATGTGAGTAACGGAATGAAGGGTTATTTAACATAGTAAGAGTGGAAAGCAGCAGGACATCGATGATGATGATGAGAGTAACGGAATGAAGGGTTATTTAACATAGTAAGAGTGGAAAGCAGCAGGACATCGATGATGATGATGATGATGTGAGTAACGCAATGAAGGCTTTTGGGGGCTCGGCTCCCAGCCCACTGCGTGTAGTGCCGAGCTCTGTCCAGCAGGGGGCAGAGCGGCCCCCCGGCCGCTGCCTGCGGCTCCCGTTCCCGGCCCTTGGTCCCGCCTGGATGCGCGCTGGGCGCTCCCTTTGCTTTTCTCTCTCAACTGCCTGCCACAACTACAAGTGGCAGCCCAAAAGAGAGTAATTGTACTTAAGTGTTCATCTTGAGGGCTGGCCTATAGACAAAGCTCTCAGACTACTTGTACTCTGTGATTACCTGGCAGCTGTGTGCAAACTAATTTTTAACAGCCTTGCTAAAAATTAAAAACCTCTTCTCACGTGCTTTTTCATTATATAATAGTCTGTACTCTGTACTGTTACCAGACAATGACTTCAACAAAGCAGATTTAGTTTCTTCAGTACAAAGGGATGCCTACCCAAAGAACCAACAACTGCGAGCTTACCACCAGAAAATTGATACCAACTTAGGTGAGTGAGGAAACTGAAGCTGTTTGATGTCATACAATGGGGAATTTTTGAATCCTAAGCCAGATAAAATTATTAAGTGATATATTGCCAAAGCTTTTTTGTTTAGTTAACATGTAAAATTTGAAGATAATTTAAAAAATCATTTGCTTGTATTTGCATTTCAAAACTATCAATATGGTACATCAGTTTAGACCCAAATAATTTAAAGCAATGCACAGCTTTTGAAATACATGTTTTGCTAAAAATTGCTAAGAATTGAAAGGCACTAAATATTTAATATGTGGATTTGCTGCATTTCTTTTATTATTTCTCAAAACCATTCAGCTGAGTTTGCCTTCCTTTGTTCTGAGTTTGCCTTCCTTTGTTCTGAGTTTGCCTTCCTTTGTTCTGAGTTTGCCTTCCTTTGTTCTGAGTTTGCCTTCCTTTGTTCTGAGTTTGCCTTCCTTTGTTCTGTAGCATATAGACAAAGTGCCTGTTTGCTTACATGTGTCGCCTTGTAGCTGACCTAGAAAGAAGAGTTTGGATAAAAAAATCAGAAAGGATTAAATCAAAGAGAAATAGTTGGCCATAAGAGCTAGTGGAAGCCCATTTTTTCTGTTCACAAGCTGTGGAAAACTTAGTAACCTCAAGAAGCATTTATACCAATCGATCATGCAATGAAATTTTCACCTTTTGGTCAATTAGAAAATCTAGAAATGGGAGTTTTTCATCTATGATCAATAACTGCTTAAATCTTCAGTGCACTGGTATAATCTCTGCATGAAGTTTAAAGAAAACCAATTGAGGTAGTGAGCATACTGTGTATGCTGAGCAGAGAAAATATGTACCAAATTTTCTATGAGATACACTTTTAAAAAAAGGTAAAAACTACATTACAGGGTATGTCATTTGATAAAGATCCAGTTTGGTGTCAAGCATTTGCTTAACACCAAATGTAAAAAAGGGGGAAGTGACCATTTCTGGTAGTAACAGTACAACTATGAATATACCAGTGCTTCCTCTATTTCAGAGGAACTCTCAGACTTGAGGAATTGTATCTAGCATTTTCTAACCCAGGCTATTGGAGAAGAAAGAATCCTGATCGTGTCCATTTAGATACTCTGTGTTGTAGCACTTTGATTCCTTATGGTCCCTCTCTACCCTGACAGATGAGATGTCTTCTGGGCTGAGTCGCCTGAAAAGCCTTGCTCTTGGCCTGCAGACTGAAATAGAAGAGCAGGATGATATGTTGGATCGGCTCACAAAGAAAGTAGAGACATTGGATGTCAACATTAAAAACACTGATAGGAAAGTCCGACAGCTTTAAAGGATTTTTAGAATTTCTTTTGTCCGGTGTTGGTTCATCATGAATGCCTCATCTCAACCGATCTCTTAAAAAAATTCCTGGCCGGTATCTGTTTCTCCTTTTTTTTCTGCTATGTTACTGGTTTTGTTGTCATTAAAATTACATAGCCTTAAGTCAGCACAATACTTTACATTTCCTCTTAGTCTACATGGGAAAAGTGCATGTGGAGTAAAATCCCTCAGCATTGGGTCAGGATGCCCCTCTCAGTTGTGTAACCACATCACGTGCGTGGAGGAATTCGCGCTCCACAGAGCTGCAGTGTCCTTGGCCTGGGAGCTGTGATGAGAAAAGGAACTGCATTTTTGCCTCTGTTTTGGGGAGGGGGCAGGGGGAACAGAATGTGCTGCTTTGTTCAGAAGAAATGTTGCTAATTCTGTTTACCTACAGATATGTTAAATTCAGAAAAAATGCTGATTTCCAGCTGTAAAAATATTTTTAAGTGACTGTTCTGCAGCATTTCTGGGGCTTAAGGAATGAACTGTTCTGTGGAAGTTGTAAAATATCTAGGGTGTCATGCAGTAATGGTAATATCCAGTGTGTTTTCCCTTTCCTAAGATGACTTTGCCCAAATGGTGCATCCACAACTTGTGGTTTTTATGTTTGGGTAACTAAATACTTTTTGCCTTTACAGTCTTGTCAGTAAAGATCTCTAAGGGTATCTTATGGTCTGCAAGAAATGTTCATTGACAGTGACCCAAAATGTTTGGGTAACAAAATCAGGACTTAAATGTGTGTGCTCTTAAAGATTTTTTTGCAGAAATGGTCACCATCTGTTTTTAATTTTCTGCTCTTTCTCAGCTTATTCATTTGGGTGGTTATTTGAAAAAACAGCTTCCATTTTAGAAATGGAGAGTTGATCTGATGGTGCACAAACAGATTGTAGAAGATTGTTCTTTAGCATTTATTTCAGATGTGATTACAGATGGAGCAGATGCTGTGCTTTACTAAGTAACATGACTGTTAAGGAACTTCACTATGGTTCACATGCATCTGCATGGGCTTAGCAGGTATGAATAATTCCTGCAAATGAAGAAAAGCCCAAAACCATTTTTGAGTCTTCCAGATAGGATTTGGGCTTTCACTTTGTTTTGTTCTTTTGTAGGGGTCACTGTAGAACAAAATCACAATTCTGCTCCAGCCTGAAGACATGACAGTGAGAACTTGCTGTCTGTCTTGAATACAAGCTAGGTACTCCTGTTTGGAGAGGCCAAGGGACCTGTGTCAGTATTGGAACATCACAGGTGACAGTGTGTGGCTAGGAAGAGATTGTTACTTCTTTTGAACTAGTGCCACATTGCCTTATGAATTAAAGAAAGCCTTTGGTGTTCAGGGCTGTCAAGCTTGTCCCCTTCACAGATGTCACATTCACACCCCACTCATTCCTTTTTCAAGGGATGTGTTACCTTGAGCTCACTTGCCACAAGGTGCATCCAGTTGTTAAGGAGATAAGAGAAACTCAGCCCTTCTTGTTTTACTGTGTCTCCTGAAAGTTCACTTGTAGAAAAATAAATCACTAAAAAAGCTACACGTATAGCTTTTTTTTGGACATAGTATTATGGAAAAAAATACTATTTCTGGCATACAAGCAAGGTCGAGTTGTGAATAAGATTTAAGGTGAGCCTCTGTTCCCTTTGTTACTGATGGCATTGATTTCAGTCCCCCCACAAAACATCTCTTTTGGAGGGACATGAAACTTCAAGAGCAATTGAGTACCTTTAATTGCTTTTTAATTTTTCAGTTTGTATCATTTATGCACATAAGGAATTATAAATAGCCTATTAATATTAATATATAATTTTACTATTTGGGTTTATATCATGATTAATTATCTTACTCTGTTAGAATATTTATTAATTATATAATTTGATGTCTCAAGACAGTTGATACATTTATTTTGTAAATTATATAGTTGTTAGTGTTCATATGTTAAAGTACCTCAGTGAAGGAAGATCAAAATTTTGATTATACCTGGTTTAGTTTCTTATTTGTTTAAATAACACTCCTTTTAGTGTGAAATCTGCCTTCACCTGTAAGCAACTGTGTCACAACTCGGTGTTTGCTCTGGTAACAAAGGTGGACACTGAGAATTTCTTGACTAAGTTATGGCAAATGGAGGAAAAATGTCACTGGAGGATCTGGTTGTGTTATGTGTACTAAGAAACCTGGAGTTGAATCTGAGCAAAAATCTTGGATTTAAGAGTGAATTGTGCTGCCTTTCTGATGTAAGCTATTCCATTTTTAGTCTAAATTACTTCACAGAATTAACTCAAGTTTTTGAGCAAATGTTTAGTTGTATTGGCCTTATGAAATAATCAATGCATCCTGGATATCTTTGATGCCTTTAAAAACACAGGCAGGGAAGGGAAATAAAAAATAAATCCCTATTTCTGCTTTGGGAATAAAAAATAAATCCCTGTTTGTACTTTGAGAACACCCTGATCCAAGCAGAGTAGAAACCCAGGATCTCAGCCGTGTGGAATCGATACAGAGGTCTAACTCCTCCTAACAATCCCATCCACTGCCTCAGTAATGTATGCCTGCCTTTCCTTAGGTTTTCTTGCTCTATTGATTATTTTTGTTTGGTTTTAATGGCCTTGTTTTAAAGGATCATTTCCCACACTGGGTTTCTTTTGCAGGAGGAAAAAGATGTTGCATGGATATAAAAGAATTTCTGCTACAAACTAAATTGCTTGTCTTCTGCTTTCATATTGATTTTTGCTGATAACAAACTTAAGTCTAACTGACATGAGGAGACACCACTATTTTATAGTAGTGATGATGTTTTTTTATCTCTTGGAATAATTTTCCCACCTACAGGAAAAGGAAATCTAAAGGAAAATAACCACATGGTTTTTGCTTTTCCAGGAAATACCATTTTGCATGTATAATGAAGGATTTACTTCAGTAGCTTTTCTTACTGTTTCCTGAGATGGACTTGTATTTCTTCTTGGATACTGTTGAAAAACTTAAAATGCACAGAGTCCAGGACTTTCAGAAGCAGTTTAATTTGCACTCATATGCTAATTTTTGATAAAATAAATTATTTTGACTGTATATTCATGTTGGCATATAAGCTGGTGTTCTTGCAGCAAGATAGCTCTGGTTAATTTTATTGGCTTGGGTAGAAGTTTAATAAGGGCAGAAAAAGATGATTAAAAAACTCATTTTAAGAATTCTTTATAAAAAGCAATTTTCCAGTTTCTCAAAAAGTTTGCTAATCAGTTTTGAAGAGATCATAAACACTGGGAAGTAGCATATGCCATTCATAACACAGACATAAAATTCTAAAAGCAGCAAGGAGAAAGAATGGGAATAACCAGTATCTGATGACTAGGGACTCCTAGGTGTATTTGATTTTTAAATTTCCTGAGCATTGAATTAAATCTTGTAACAAATGATATGTAGCTGAATTTTAGACTGTACTACACAGATTTTTTTGCTGTGCTGAGCTGTGGGCCCTACTGAAATCATTGGGACATGATGATGTCAGGGGTTCTTCTAATGTGTGAAATTCACCTGAAATATTTTGCTGCCTAGTAGTTCTTGTGAAGTGATGTCATTTGTTAAATGGTGAAATAGAAAATACTTTCCAACCAGTCTGCCTTCTGAACAAACATTTTTGTAGGCATTTTCATGAGCATAACATCAAATGGAGGATATGTGTTAATTTTTACTTTGAAATACATAGGACTTAATTTTCAAATCACAGGTAGCGATTATTTATGTCTATGGCTTTTTAAAATAGAACTTTAATTCTCTGCCACCCAGGTATAACACTTTTTGTACAAGTCAAATTGCATTATCTTTTATTTAAATGCTAAACTGGACTGTAGTTCAGCAGTTGAAGAGATTGAATGGAATGAGTGTTGAATGGTAAGACAGTCAATAAAAGGTGCTCATTGTTAATGAAGAGTTGTTGCACTTATTTCCTACTTTTTTTTTTTTTATTACAACTTCATTGATAGTCTTTCCCCATAATATCTGTTAAAACACAGGACCTACTCTGTTAAGTTTGTACCAGCATGGACATAATTTTGCAGCTGGTGGGTTTTGTTTTCTGAGAATAAAAGAGGGTATGATATTTCTATGTTATTCTTGAGTAGATTTTCTTAGAGCCTGAGAGAGGAATGTAAACCAGCATTTATTTTTGCAAAAGAATTTATTTGTGATGATAAAATAATTCCAGATGTTACTTAAAAAGTAACCTTGCCATAGTGTTTGGTATTATCAGGAATAATAATCAGGTATAACTGGATGTATGTATGAACATAGGACAGGTGAAACAGGAGTGAGGCAAAAAAAAGATACAAACCTTTTTGAAAACCTTCTTGTGGTATTTGTGTAGTCCCAGATTTGGTGATGGTAGAAAACTTGTGAATGTCTTCACCTTCAGGTAGTTTCTTACTTGTATGTGAAGGGAGGAACTTGGCTTCTGAATTTTTTTTTGCAGTAGAGTTTAATTTTGTTTGATACTGTAACACAGAGATTGGGAAGTGCTATTTATTACAAAAGCTCTGAAAAAGGAAAAGTTAATAGAGAGACTGACAGGTTTTTTTTTTTTTTAAATTCAGGTAACTTTGGTTTGCTGCTTTTTGCTGAGAGTTCTTCAACAAATGGGAATTGAGAGTGCTTCCATCTCTGCACTTAATTGTTGCATATAGAGAAATCAAAATAGTACAAAGAGAACAGTAGAAGATGACAGAGAATGAAGCAGTGCAGTGGATTCTGGATCTCTGCTAGGAATATTAATAGTTTGCTTGCTCTGCTGGCATGAGAATCAGTTTCAGAGTCTTAAGGATATTTCTCACATAGCTGTTTGATTGTGGCTGGTCAGGCATTTCAACCTCTGTGTTCTCTCAAGGACTTCCTTGCTTACAGTGCAGTCCCTGCCCTCCGGTGGAATGAGTGAGGAAGAGGAGGTAAAGGATGCTCATCCAAGTACATAACACCAGGCAGGGCAGGGGCTGTTGGAATGAAGGACCCCATAATTCTGCCTGCTGCTCTCCCTGCTTCTGAAAAGAGGTTTGGCTTTAAGAGGGAGTTTACAATTTTCATTTCATTTTGGTAGGTTGGTTGGTTTGTTTGCTTCCAAATAAATTTATTACAAATTCCCAAACTGGGAAAATATGAAGCACAACCACACTGGGGCTAGAACTGAAGGATTGGTAGGGTTTAGTTGAAAGCAAGCAGGGAGGTGCCCCAGAATAAACAGGCTGCCAAATCAGGAAGATCCCTGAATGCCAGGCACAGTTTACTAAGTACAGTGACTGTGCAGCCCTGCCTCCCCTATAAAGTCTAGATGAACTATGACTTTGCTGTTGGCGAGGCAGAACCTTCTAGAAAATGGGCTTCCAGCTCTAGCTGTGGCTATTCTGTGGAAAACACTGGGGCTCCTAGGCATCTCCATGCAAGAGGACTCCTTTTTCCTCCACGTTAACTGTAAATCTGCTCTCTGTTAATGACAGCGCTCACTGGCCAGCGCTGAGCTCTACCCCAGGCCAGCACTCTGAAGAGCTGCTGAATTTCTGTCACTTGAACAAACCTCTGGCCAGCCCTGGGTGTCTCACAGCCTGCCAGGGTCAGTGAGGGCAGCAAGAGTATGGAGTGTGCCACCAAGGCCATGCACATGTGCAACCCTCTATGTGGGCATTAACCCTCCAGTGTAGAAAGATGAGCATTAGGAATGGGTATGTCAGGTGCTGAGAGCCCTAGAGTGGGAGCCACTGCCCAGAAGAGTTTATAATTTCAGATCTAACACATTAGGGAGTTGGGAAGAATTACAGTTTGTCTTCCTTTGATTTTACATCACAAAATTTCTTACTCACATTATGTATTTTGTAAATTTGGTTTCTTTATTTCTGACTTCTAATCTCTCCCTACATTTAGACAAGTTATTAAATCAGTTATCACTGAACATTTCCAATGTCTTCCCCAATTTTTTCCTTGCTCTTTCATCCTTTTAAACTCACCCAGTCTCCATGTGCAGGAAAGACACAGCTTAGGGAAGAGTTTTTCTTCAGTATGACCTCATTGGTGTATTGAGTTTGCCAGTTCTAATTGAGTTTGAATTATGTAGGTGGTAAAATCTGACCTGCTTGCCCTACAATTTGAGCCCCAGATTTCTCTTAGAATTTCTGTGCTGTTTGTTTGCATGTAATGTTTGTTGATTGGGTGCCTTTGAAGAAGAATTACTGCAGGAATTGCCTTGTGTGAAGCAGCTGCAAAGAGTGGTGATGCAGTCTGCTCTTGACTCCCAGTAAGATCCATGGTAAGTTACATGGATCCAGTGCTGGGTTACTGCAAACCAGTGCTCCCAACCTCAGGTCTTCAAAGTCTTAACTTTATGGCTCTATTTTCACCATTTCCTTGTGCCTGGATTGGCCAACCTGTTTACATCCCGGCCCACTGGTCCTCTTGGATGATGACAGGATGTTCCTTCCCTCTTTGATTGAAGACTGGGCAGAGAGGCAGCCAAAAAATCCAGCAATTTGATATAAATAGGTAATGTAATAAAGCAAAGGTTGAAACCCAATTGCATCCATCTGCTCATGGAGAAAGCTTTGTGAGGAACGACATCAGCTTGTATTTTTTCTCCTAGAATAATGCAAGTAGGATGACCAGGACTGAATGCTCAAAGACTTACTACTTATAATTTGACTTTTAGGGAAAGCCAAGAACTCTTAAAAGGCAGGATTTTGATGGAGACTCAGACAATTCGATTATTTTCCACCCTGAAAATGTATAGGCTGCTAACAGCACTGCTAACAGAGAAGACCTGTAAGTCGTTTTATCTGCTTCACTGTACATTGTTGTTATAGGCTGTTGACATTTCTGGCACTTATTTTTTGTTCCCAAAGCTCCACACAGTCTCACAGCAGGGATAGGAGCTAGCGGGTGCCTTTGGGATCCTCCCTGCACGTGCTCAGAATGCAAGGCAGGCACAGTCAGTGGCAATGCAGAGCCCACTCTGCTGTAGCCAAACTGCCACTGCCACCTCCCACCTCTTCTCCACATGCTCCCTGTACAGGTGTGACTGAGACAGGTAGAAAATATTCACCAGTACATCCTGTATCACCATACAGAGATAAAGGTGTTTTTTCCTAAATGACATAGTTGCAATAATTCAGTGATGGGTTAATTTTTGTTGAATGACCTAAAACTGAATTGCAACATTAAGCAAAGTGCAGGTGAGAAAACAAGCTTGTGAGGGGCCTCTTATGAAGGCACCAACCTTATTAAGATATTGGCATGTCCTGAACTGGCCTTTTTGGCATTGCAAATGTAGACTTCTCAAAAATTAAAAATGGTCTTCTAGATGCTCTGACTTGTCCCTCTTCTAATTAGGTGTCAGTCTTTCCAGATAAACCAAAATATCACTGGGAACCTTTGTGCTGAATGACAGCAGAAAATATTGAACAAAGATCCCTCTGCTTCTTATGCACTTGCCTCCTCTTAATGCTCACTTGGATTAATTTGAAGAATATCCTCCCATACCAGTACTAATTTCAGAAGCCCGTATACGTTGTAGTCCTGCTCATCTATCTGATCTTTCGTCACTGACTTTGGAAAGTTATTTTCCTTAAGCCATATCCCTCAGCAATCTTCCATGCCATCCAAGCAATACATTTCATTACTGAAACTTGTGTGATTTAATAATTTCCTGGCACAATAATTCCAAAACATGTGGGAGGAAAAACGGAGAAATATTTTTCCATCTCCAGGTATTTATTTTACTGCATGAATCCTTGCTCTTGACCCTTTTGAATGGCTTTCTGTTGAGCTGGATTTCAGCTGCTTCGAGCACTTGGCTGAGAAAGACTTTCATCCTTTCAGCCAAAGGTGGAGGGAGGGAAGCTTGTTCAGAGGAATCCCATGTACTCAACTGCTGTAGCATTTCCAGCTTTGAATTTCTGGAGCTGTTTTCTTTTCCAATCCCCATAAGCTAAACAAACACCTTTTTTTTTTTTTTTTTCAATCACCTGCTTTACTAATCAGTGTTTGAAATGCAATATTGAGGCCTTACTCTCTACTCAAGCCAGCTGTGCTCGGTTTACAGTGGCAGCCTGCCAGGAGCCCAAGGGCTTCACCTGTGCCCAAGTGAAGAGCACAACCAAAGAAGCTCTTCTGTGGGAAACAGCCCCACATTGCTGGTTTCCATGTGTTACTGTACACCAGCAGCTACTGACAGAGCAGTGGGGTCTCGGTGCATTAAACAGCAAGACACTGGAGCCTTAAATTAGGAATACACTTATTTAGGAAATAGGTGTGTATTTATGTTGAGCACCACATTAAAACCATTAAGCTTCCTTGTATCTTTGCAGTTGGGCACATGTAGATGTACTGCTGAGTCAGCTTGGCTGTGTTAATGACCCCAGTAGATCTCCAGGGAATGTCTCTGCTTCCCCACATGTCTCAAGTATCAGGGTTATGAAGCAGGTTCCTATGAGAACAATTTTCATTTGTTATTTGAGAGAATCATTAATTCCAACATACTCTTCCCTGGAGTAGTGATAAATAAAGGCATTAGATAACATTTCAAGATACATTTGTTAAGCCTCTACCACCTTTTTTAGTACCTGCGCAAAAGTATAAAATGAAAAATCAAGAGAAGGAAGAGAACTTCTGATGAGTCTTGGATGCTCTGTTGCCCAATTGCTCAGTCATCTGTATGCCATGTAGTACAACATAATGTAGTTTTATTTTAACTCTCATCAACTGCTCTGCTGTTTTAGTACCTCTGTAGTACGGAACGACTGGAAGATTGCCAAGTAAGGGGAAGTCTGTGTGTGAACAGCCGGGAGGGATAATACATAAATCTGCTGGAAAGAGGCAATTAAAGGCAGCATTGAGATATAATGGAAACTAGACAATATTGAGCCTCATCAGAAATAGCAACATAAACAGCAGCTACTGTACTGTGAAGTGAACTTTGCTGTAAATAACTACATTTTACAGAAAACAGATGGATTAGGAAGTCTGTGAGCAGACTTACAGAAAGCAGTTTGGTGTTCAGGAACACATCCACATTGATGTTTGGCATGTCCTCCTGGCTCAAAGGGACAAAAGGTGGCTTCTTCCTGCTGTTATATTTACAGAGTCCAGAGGAGAGCTGCAAAGTTGGATTACATGCAAGCCAAGTAGAGCTGAAAATAATTCTGCATGTCATATGTAACTATGAATGGAGATGACAGAGGAAGTGATATCTGAGATCAGCAGTGTAATAGATGCTGCCTTGTTGTTTTGTAACCCAGCAGCTGAGGAGGCAACACACTAGTGAAAAGGTCTAACACACATCGTCAGAAAGCTCTGCCTAACCGAGACCATGCCCACGGCTGACCACGACCTTGGCATCACCAGCACATCCAACCACATCATTTTTTGACATGAGTGGGTGGACTGGGAAAGGACAGACCATTCCAAAATGTTTTTGTCACAAATGAGAGTGGATTCAGACTGTGTTTTAATACTATGGCCTAGATTTGACTACACTTGTTCTAGAATAATTGATCAAAAAGCTCAAGAGTTTCCTGTATTCTACTATGTATTCTGCTCATTTGCTGCCTTTGTGAAGGACTAAGACCAGCCACAGCCCAGATATAGCAAATCAAGCTCCTGTTTGCAGACACAGACTTGGCAATATGCATTAACTGAACATAGTTCTTGCATCAGGCAACACATCATGTGCTTTCTCACATTCTGAGCTAGAAGAGAAATATGCACATATTTAAAGATCTTTGGAGCCTGTGAAAGTGCTTATTTCTTAACACTAAACTTGTTTCTTTAATTCTTTAGTTTGCCTCTTCCAGCATGACCAAAGAAATAAAAGAAGAGCTGCTTATTATTAACGTGTTTCAGTCTCCATAAAATGGGTAGAAACACACAAAGATGACTCACTTTTGGTGTGCTGTAGCTCCAGCCTTAATCCATCCAGAATTTTAAGCACTAGACTCCGGTTGAGTTGGAGCAAATGACTTGTGGAGAGCTAAGATGAAAGAGGGAAAATTCTGGCACTGGGGATAGAAATCATCCCTTTGCTTCCTGGATGCAGTATGGCTTGGTATAGAAAGAAGGAGGCAACTAAAAGCTACTCCATAACAACTTTCATATATTCCTTTTGAACTTAGTACTTTAAGGACCAAAAATCTGCAAAGAAACATGATAACAAAATGCTAAATAAATGGTTTAGCTATCACTTTGTATGCTTCCCCTTTCACTTTTTGAGTTAGCTTAAGATACACTACATATCTGGAACAGTTTGCCAAAAGTATGATGTAATTTTTTATGTTTCAAGGCATCCCTCAGGCCTTTAGAAAAGTAGAAAGTACCAAATACTCTTTAAATTCAGAAAGATCTTTCTAAAAAGATTAATTATACTCTAAAAAGACAGGATTGTAAAATTCCCTCTGGTGCTTGTTAAGGCCTCTGCACAGGTTTTCTCCCTTTTTTCAACATCCCTCACACAAAGTAGTATCAGTTACACTGAAAACTCTGGCATAAAGGGGCACAGCTGTCTTCGTCTTGTGTCATCTAAATTCATTCTAGGGACAGGGTTGCAAAGTGCTTATGTATTGCTTCTGCCTTGTAGGCACTAAGCACTACTAGGATTTTTTTTTAGGTAGACATTTCATTAAGAGGACTTTCAGCCTGTGCTTGCCTATATTTTATGCCAGCTCAGCCATCTCGCTTGTTGTCAATAATCTAAAAGGTAGTAAAGGTGTGATTTTCCAATCTCTCTGGGAGATATGTTTGTGTTGTGTTTGTATCTTGAATATTCTAGTTAAGACTGAAGTTCCAGTCTGTTACATTCAGGTTGTATATGTCATTAAGAAGCAAGAAATGCAGAGAATGTCCATTAAAACCTGTTCCATTAACATCTCCAGACAGAGGAAACCAGGAGTGAATAAGAAAATGAGAGTGACTTTTATCTTCAGCATCCTGAAGTCCTACAAGCTGACGGAAAAAAACCCAGGACCTTTGTGTTATATAAAACAGTATTATATGGTCTAACAAAAACCTGTTTTTGAAGGGGAGAACACAGTTCAGAAAATAATGGTGGTTTTGGGAGAGGATTTTTGAACCTATATTTAAAGCTAGTGCAAAGATACAGATTCATATAAAAGCAGGAATTTGGGCATAAGGAAAGGGAACGAAAATATTTCATGAACAATAAAACTAATTCAAGAAGGTATTGTCCTTGGTCAAAGATTTTTTCTTCCATCATTTGTACTGACTGTTTCATAAATTCGCTAATAAAAGCTGAACTTCCACTTCAACTATTCCTTCTAAATAAAAGTCTCTCCATTCTGGCTGCCTGTTTTCATGAAACTTGCTGTAATCCAGTATCTTTGAGCTCATTCCTCTCCATCACATATGGTTGAATTTGGCCAATGGTCTCAAAACCAACTCTGGTGGGCAAAAGGAAACAGGCAAACATATCGAAAGCACACTCATAAAGACTTGCTTCCTTCTGAGAATGGGGGAATTCATAGATGATGAATTTAGAGAGTACTTCTTTCCAGGAGTAGGAGAATTGGAAATATATTGTAAATACCTTTTAGAAAATAAAGTCTGTTTACCATCCCTATGGTTTACCACTATATTCTAAAATGTAACTCAGTTTCTGCTTTTCTTGGCTTCATTCTCTTTCCTTGATAATATAATAATGTTAAGAAAATGAACACTGAGGTTTTCCCTCTCGAGGGTCTATTTCAAAGGAAATAGCTATAAGGCCCTAACAGTCAATATTTCCCAAATCACCCTATTAATCTGCAATTGGACAACATTGGCCTGGGTGTAGGACACTTGTGATAACCAGAAGACCCCTCCAGGTCCTTTCCAGCCCTTTCTCATTCCCTGTTTATGCACACTGACTAGTTCTGCTCCTAAATGATAATTAAGGATCAGATCTTTTAGGCTAAAATTTTATTTGGTCTATATACAAACATAGCTTGGTTTCTATTGTTCCAAACTTAGTGAAATTAGCAAGAGATGCACACTGGATTTATATGGGCTACCTCATCTCTTGCCATTGCTCGTATTTTCAAAGAACACATTCACTCTCTACATGCTTGATGAATGAGCTGCCAGAGGAAACACTCTGGAGGAATTCAGCTTCTAAAAAGGTTTATGTAGGATGCAGCCCTGATGCATCTGTCAGCATTTTGAAGACAGATGTTGACTCCCCTGCCCTTTATCCAGCTTAGCATCATTGACCAGTACACCCCTGTTTTTACAAGGCTGGGCTGGAGGAGTTGCAATTTCAGCTAAGAAACTGCCATGCATGGAATTCAGCACCTGTGTTGCAAAGCCTGAAGAACACCGGTGTACAGGGAGGAGCAAACAACTCTACGAATGCACAGAGAGCATCAATGCTGGCATCCTGTTCATGAACAGAAATGGCTCCTTCAAATGGAAATGTTCCTGAAAGGCAAGACATAGGCAAGCATATTGTTTGCACATTGCAGGTAAATTGTGTTATCACCATGGCATTCTCTGTGGGGAACCTAAAGATCTCCAGCATGCACTGCTACTGCCTTTAGACACTCCTGTTCATTTTGACATTAAATGCTATCAGACTGATGGAGATGATGGAGAGATGGAGATGATAATCTCCAGCAGAGCTTTCATGTGCAGGGAATACAGGATGCAGCTTCACATACTGAAGTGAATTCATAAAGTGACCTTTATCAAGAACATGCCAAGAGTAAAATCCACCATAACAGGACTGTCTTGAAATGCTAAGCATGTACGACACCATTCTCCTGTCAAAGAATGAATTACACATTAAATAATTACATATTAAACAACACTGCAACGTAATCTTTACATTTCAAATAACTTCTTCAAAAACATTACAATTTTTACCAGCCTGCTCTCAGGAGCTTGCACAACGACTTGCAAAAACCGCAGAAGAAACTCATCCAGAGCCTCAGAGTGCTTTGTATGACCCAGAGTTATGCATTCAGTGAGAACAGATGGAAAAGGATAATTGAATTCCAGGCGAAAAGTGCATTTGTTGAATGGAACTTTGCAGTAAAATGAAGGACTGCAGGACATGTACAAGGAGTCAGTTCTGGATGGGAAACAATAATAGAAGACAGTTCTGGACTCAGCAGCAAGAAGTTTGCTGGAAGGAGAGAGAAGAGACAGAGGGAAGGAAAGGGGCAGACTGCCGTCTCCAGGAGACAAGCTGGAAAGCAGTCCAAGGAGCGAGGGTGTGGTTTGAAAAACAAGGAGTACAATTTCAAACTGGATTCTCAAGCAAACACGGCAGTCAGTGAGGGCCTTGAGATGCATGAAATGCAAATTTTCTCCACGAGAGACCGAATCAGAACTTTTTGAGTTGTTGTGACACTCTGTCATTGCTGCACCAAAACATCTTTGTGCTGTGACTGCTGATCCAGCATTCCTAAGGTTTGCATTTATCTGTTAGGCAAAACGTTGATGCTCTGGCAGTGCCAGGCAGCGCTCAGCTGAGAACAGATGTGGATCAACATCCTGCCTTCAGTGCTTTGCCACACGCAGCCGCTCTCCAGCAGTTTGCAGTGATCATGCACAACGATGTGCAAGTCCAACCCACAGATTCCTTGTTTCTTGGAGCTGCAATTTGAGGAACACTCCAAGTGTCTGGGTGTTCCCACTCAAGCAGGTCTCCTGTAGTGGATGCTTCCTCATACAGGCCAGAAGATGTGCCAGTGACTTTTTTACCTTCTTGAATCAAAACAGGAAAGTGGCCAAACATTTGGAAATTGAACACTTGTGTAGTTAACCAGTGATTTGAATGGATGTTGTTGAGCAAGAACCTGAGAGAAACATTTAAGAGAAATGCACATTGCTTTTTCAGTGAGACTTCCTTGGCTGATTCTGTGGGAAGAAGACTGGGAACATGCATACAACATTTTTCCATGTAAATAACAGCCCCTCCAAGACAAAAATGTAGCTCTTCTCAAACACTGGAAAAAGAGCATCAGGCTGCCATCCATAGGATGAGCCAGAAACCCAAATATTTGGATGAGAGCAACTTCTGAAAAAAATAGAGAAACATTTACCAGGAGCTTTTCCATTTGCATTGTTAAAGGATTGCTAGGGATTACACCCTTCTCAGCTGCTGAGTGCTGGGGCTCTGCCTTGTATAGAGGAACAGGGAAGTAGCAGTCAGCTAATCACAGAGGCACTAACACAGCAAACTGTAGAGACCTTTTACATTCCCTTTTAACATACTATAGACTGTAGGAAAAATACCTTAAAAAAAGGCCAATAGTGCCTTTTCATTGAGAGACCCCAAACTAAATATAGAAAACAAGGTTAAAAGACTCAGTTAAAACATCCATGCACACAGCTGACAGTGCAGAGATCAGTTTCTTTAGCTGTGGAAGCTCAGCAGGCTGCAGAGTGGAGAAAAGATGGCAAAATACTTTCCTGTTTTCATTTGTGCCAAAATGTCCAACATTTTCAGCTCACTCTTCAGAGCCGATCACACTTGCAAAGAATCCAACCCTTAGGATCAGCAAAGCCAGGTCTTATAAAGGACAGATGTTTAAACACAGAGCAGTGCAAAGAAGAAATGAGAAAGACATCAGCAGACAGAAGTGTGGCAAAGCACTTTTACATAAAGTGAGATACTTTTTTTACTACAGAAATTACGGGATGTTGTAATTAGGATTTGGCCAGCTGGGAGTGGGCATGAAGGATTACATTATTAAAACTGGAGTGAAGAAATATAACAGACCTTTAATTTTAATTATACTTTAAAAGAGCCTCGGTTTCCTTAGCCAGTGATCTTTCTAGTTCATGGCAGCAGCTTAGTGCCAGACTACTAAAATTGCACACAGTACACAGTGACTTTTGTGCATTTGTAATTCTTTATAATAAAAATATTTCAGAGACAAATCTGTTGCTTCTTTGTCACAATTTTCTTAAAAATATTAATGATATAAAAATATATCTCTTATAACTATGTATACTACTTAAGAGGTACTCCTTAATTTGTACAATAAGTGATGAAAGTATGTTTTGTATATGGGTTTTTTGGGTTTTTTGGTTTTTTTTTTTTTTTTTTTTTTAAGAAATAGATCTAAATTAGCAAAAATAGGAACTCTAGATGTAATTAATTAGCATCCATAAAGTGAATGTGAGGGTGGGAATTGACAGAACATGCTCAATATACCAAAATGGGCTGGTGACAGATAGGTCCTGATGTCCCACTGGTAGTCTGTCTCTGCAGCACTGCTGACTTGCCCTCATTTAGAAACTCATAACCCACCAAAATTAAACTGCAACTAACAAACCTACAGAGCAGATGCTACTCAAACCCCTTTGGACCACATAAAGCTTGTCTCCACTTTACCTCCAGTTTTTCTTCATTCATTTGAGAGACCAGACCTTGGTGCATAACCCCAATCCTGAGTCCTCTGAGGAGAGCTACAGATCCCAGATTTCTGCAGGGATGGGGCTTTAGCAGCATCTCATTCCTACTTACCTGTTCAATGGCTTGTTCAGTGTTTCCTCAGTCCCACTGTAGACCATTCTTCACCAGGGGATCCCCATGGCTGCAGCCTGGGACTGTGTGTGCCAGTAGGAGCCCAGGTGTCTCAGAAAGCCATGCCTAATATCCCTTTGGAAACTTAACCCAGTTTTGGTAATTCCCAACTCCATGTATTAAAAATGAATGAGGTTAAGTGAAAATAATGAGGTTTTAAATTGTAATGTATATGAAATTGTTTTAATCTGCCTCTGGTTTTGAGTCTTCGGGGGTCCTTTGTTCAGCTTTGTATTAGATTTTCCTATAATCTTGTGTTTCCCAGAGCTGAGCTCTCTGGGAAAATGTGAACAATACAATGCTCTGGATAAAAGTGCTGGAGCCAGCACCACTGCAGCTGTTTCCACCTCAAAGGATGACTGTAATTTAGGAGGTATAATAGCACTAACATTAACTTCACCTCCCTCATCTAATGCTAATGGGCTGACTAGGAGTGAGAGTAAAAGAAAAAGGTGTTGATGAATCTCTTGTATGTTGGACCCTTCACTTCTTGGTTATTGAATAACTTCCAACTCATAATGTCAACTCTTGGGGAAGGAACCCTATTTCTATTTAGAAACCGAACAGGGCAGAATAGCTGGATGACTTTCACAGATGGTAACTGGTAATAAACCCCCTCACCTACCTTTGGGCATGACCGCAGGGAGCAAAGTAGTCATGGTGCTAGGGTGAGTTGGAGGGTGGTGGGCCAAGACCAACCGTCTGACCCAGCCAGAACCCAAGGCCTTTGGGGGTTCTGGGGCTGCCAAGGAGGAGGAGGAGGAGGAGGAGAAGGGTCGCACTTTGGCACAGCCAGCCACTACGGCAGGTGCCAGGCAGGCAGCTCCCGGCTTCCAGTGCCCACCAGGCAGGTCCTAGGTGTTCCCCGTCTTAGTCCTCACCTCCGGCGGGAGTCCCGGGACGCTGAGGGGAGCATCGCCCCGGCACCGCCGCGCGGCTGCCGGGAAGTGAGAAGCCCTGAGGGTCGGTGTGAGGGTGGGTCGGGGACAGCGCTGGGAGTCGGTGTGAGGGTGGATCGGGAGGAGCCCCAGGGGATCAGGAGGGTCAGGGGGCAGCCCCGGGAGATCGGGGTGAGGATGGGTCAGGAGGAGCCCCGGGGGCAGCGCCGGAGGGAGCCGGGGAGGGGGCCGCGTCACGTGAGCGTGTGTAGCTGCAGCGGAAGGATACCTGCACTCTGACAACCCCTCCGCCCCTCTCCGCTGGCCGTAGCCGCGGCGGAGACCACCCGCTCCTCACAGCCCCAGCCCGTGCCTTCAGCGGGAGTGAGGGATAGCGAGGCAGAGGAAGGCGGGAGGGTGAGGGCGGGCGAGAGGCGGTGGCGATGGGCGGAGGAAGAAGCGCGACAAGGAGGGACTATTTGAGGAGACCCTGGCAGGCTGGTGAGGTGCGGAGTGATCCTGGCGAGTGAGCGGCCCCGCGCTGAGGCCGAGGAGGGCGGCGGGCGCGCCATCCCAGCGAGGGCTCCGCGCCTGCGCCGCTCCCGCCGCCGTGAGGGGAGCACCGGCGGCCGCCCCGCTTCA